>PYAF01000473.1:97932-147797 GCA_007407185.1 Glycine tomentella | reverse complement strand
CCCTTGGGAAAAAGTAGCAATTGCTGATTTTGCATTTATAAATCTAGATGGAGGAAAGAATCTGGCAATAAATTTCTCCTCCACTTCTTCCCAAGTGCTAAGACTTTTGTTAGGTTGGGATTGAAGCCATACCTTTGCCTTACCTGCCAAGGAGAACGGAAAAGCTCTGAGATAGATAGCTTCAGCATTTGCGTCAGAGACTCCCATGGTACTGCATAGCTCCATGAAGGTGGACAAATGAGTGTATGGATCTTCATGATCTAGTCCAGCAAATGGATGTGATCCAATTAGACTGAGCAATGCGGGCTTTAATTCCACAACCTTCTTACTGAAAGGAGGAATGACTATACTGTTGTAATGCTTTGGTCTTTGTTGATACGCATAGTCACCCAGAGTCCTCCTTTGTGGTCTATTTTCCTTTCCTCCTCTATCAACCATATTTAGAGGTGGCTTTACTAGTGACGGAGAATCAAAATAGAAGATTTACTCGGTAGCTCTTCGGTTGTTTTGTTTATTTTTCCTTTATGGTAATTTCTAAATTAAATATTGATGTAGCTGCAAGAAATTTACCTCAAAAAGGAAAAAGAACAATCTTGCAATAATTTGTAAGTACCGAGGTTAGGGAAAGTAAAATAAAACAGAAGATAATTTATACAAAATTAAAAATAACAAAAGTAGAGAAAAAATCCTATTCAACTGAAAAATTAAATTTGAAAAAACTGAGTGAGTGACTCAAGTCCCCGGTAACGGCGCCAGAAACTTGTTAGGATTTTTCTCGGCAAGCGCACCGATTTGTCGTTGTAAGTTTCAAAATTTATAAGATCGTCTCCACAGGGACTTGAGCTTACTCAGTTAATCCAAATAGAATTAAACAGTTCAATAGTTATGTACAATATGTTACCTTGAATCGATTCCTCGCATTCAAGTTTTAAGAATATCTACCGAATATCGATCCCTCGCATATTTAAGTAAATATCCCAGCATTAAGATTTATGATCGTGTGCTTTATGCAATCAGAACGTTATGCCCTATTCCTAGCAACGTAACGTAATGAGTAAATTCATTTAGTTCAAACCCTAAGATTACTTTCAAGTCTCACTTAGGATTTAAGTTCATGATACTAGTGATCAAGTAAAATCAAGCACTAAGCGCAGAATGAAATTACCAATAAGAAATAGAATGATTCATGCATAAATATTAAAAGAGATATAGGGTTAAGAAGATTACATCCAATCTCAGAGAAGCTAGCTACTCATAGTGGAGAGAACCTCCTCACGGAAAGAATTGCTGAAGGGCCCCATCACCGCTTCTCTCCGGCAGAGTCTCCACACTAATCCTCACTTCTCTCACTTTCCTAACCTACCTACTTACTAATATTTAACTTTTCTAAGCTAAAGAGTAAGCAAAGGCAAGAAAAGAAAGCAAAATGCATGCCTTCCTCTCCATTTTCGTGGCCTATTTATAGGTTTTTGCCTCCTGTCAGCTTCACTCGCCAGGCCACCATTTTCTTCATATTTTGGTCGCCTGGGCCAGCTTAACATATCTTTTTGGAACTTGTAGCTCGCCCGAGCGAGCAAAATACACTATGGTTGGTCGCCTGGGCGAGTTAAAGTCTTAATGTTGAAGAAAGCTTTGGGCCATGTCGGTTTCTGGGCCTGAAATGCTTGTTGCACCTCTCATACTTGCTATATAAGCCTTCTTGGCTTGCTTTGATATCCGGAAGCCTCGGAAATCCACAGAATCTATCAAAATACAAAACATGATTGGATTAATCTTCCAAAACACTTTAAACACAAGTATAAGGTGCTAATTTACTAGGTTTAGGGAAATTTATAAGCAAAGTTAATGAAATCAAAAGATAAGTGCCAGCATTTAAAACATGATTTTAACTGAAATACGATGCTTATCAGTCATCTTGGCATGATAAACCCAAAAAATATTATGGGTACTCTAACTCCTATGGAACCTCGACATGCAATACCATAAGACCATCCTATTTTGCAGGAATATTTGTCTAAGGTCCGCCCTTGAAATATCAACAACACTTGATGCATATGGTAGGAACCTCGACAAAAGAGTACACCCTCGACAATGCAAATTCAAGAAATAATCTTGAAGAATCCGACAACAACTCAAGAATCATGCTTGACACTGTTGGATATAGGGGGAGCAATAAGAAGAATGAAGCTTATGACTTGGAGGAATGTTTTGAGCTTTTCACATGCCTTGAAGATTTTAATTCAAAATGAAGTGTATAAGAGGCCAATCTTTTGATCCTTACATTGCATGCACATAATCATTTACATGCTTAAATGTTTTCATCAAAGTATCAAAGCTATTTTGAAAAAGGAACTAAATGGGTAATGTTTTTGGAAAAATGTAATCCTACTGTTTTAATCGATTACACATCAGTATAATCGACTATTTGCTTTGATTTTAAATCTGGAAAAGCATTGAAGAACATTTTAATCGACTACATAACCTTTGTAATCGACTACATAGTGTAAAACAAAAGTTATGCATTGCTGCTTTGACTGATTACCATTAATTGAAATCAATTACATAAGCTATCTAGAAAAGCATGTTTCACTACTTTAATCGATTACCATAAATTGTAATCGATTACATGCTCTACTTCAGAAATAAAACTTCACTACTTTAATCAATTACAGCTCTGTTTAATCGATTATTTTGTTTGTTGTTAAACCCAGAATGAAGCTTTGAACACTTTAATCGATTGAGTGATAATTTAATCGATTACATATGGCTTTTTAATCGATTATTTGGCGCGTGTAATCGATTACTGTGTATTACAAAAGCTGTTATAATAATGATTAAGGCTTGTCTTGAAACTTGACTTGAATACTTCGAATTTTCTGAATATACACAAGCCTTGTCAAAGTTAGAAAGTCATTTTCTGGGTTAACTAAGTTCTTGTCCCACTTTTTAATCTTCATGGGTATTGAATGATTTCTTGGGTAACAGTTTTCAAAGAAGTTTTGGAGAGCATGTTATGAAATTCTTTTTCTTCAATTCATCCTGATTGGTATACCACATGTATTCATATTCATTGGATCATCAGGTTATTTCTCTCCATTCTCTCTGGTTGTAAATTCGTTTTTGCAATTTTTGTTATTTGATGCTATTGTAAAGTGTTCTTTGAAGCTTGTGCTAGAGTAGAGTTCTTTAGGGAAGAAAAGAGTAGTGTTCTCTGGTTCTTGATCACTTGAAGTCTAATAGGGTTTTAGATTTCTATTCTTTATCTAGGTTTATAAAGAGTGTTTGATATAAAGCTTATAAGAACTGAAATTTATAATAGTGGAACTCTAATCTAGTGTTGATTAGAAGAAACTGGATGTAGCTTCTCTTGAGAAGTAAACCAGTATAAATTCTTGTGTTGATTTTCTGTATCTCAATCTCTACTAGTTATCTTGTTCATTTTATAAATAAATTTTAAAAGACCAAGTTTAAACCAATTCACCGCCCCTCTTGGTTATTATTGGTATTCCTATTGTTTTCAATTGGTATCAAGAGCAGGTTCTTGAGTGTTATTCAAGATCACTATCTTTCTTTAAAAAGAAAATGAATACCATACAAATTACCTTCAAGGAAGGTGTCTCCCTCAATCGTCATCCGATGTTTGAAGGAAAGCACTTCAGTTTTTGGAAAAATAGAATGAAAATCTTTATTCAATCAAATGACCCAGGTGCTTGGAATGCAATAGAAAAATGTCTTATGATTCCTATAAAAACTGTTGGTAATGATATGATTCCCAAAGAATGGGATGAAATGACAGATGCTGAAAAGAGAGTTGTTCAATATGATTTTAAAGCTAAGAATATGATTACTTATGCACTTTCCTCTGATGAATTCTTTAGAACTGTTAGGTGGAAAAGTGCAAAGGAGATGTGGGAGATGTTGGAGATAACTTATGAAGTTACAGATGAAGTAAAAAGATCAAGAAACCATGCCTTAATACATGAGTATGAAATGTTTAAGATGAACCCCACAAAAAACATATCTCAGCTTCAAACAAGATTCGCTCACATAGTAAATTATCTTCTTGGTCTTGGAAAGATCTTTGATGCTGAAGAGTTGAATATCAAAATCTTGCATGAAGAGGCCCAAAAGCTTGCAAAATCCAATAATAAGATAAAAGGAAATCTTAGATGGCATGTTACAAAAATTACAAAATTGCAAACTGAAATTTGTAACTTGAAAGAAGAAAATTAAAAACTTGTTTCAAGTTACAAAATGAATGGATGTGTATGTGCTTCTTCTTCATCTAATGTTGACAAATGGATTTGCAAAAGGATTTTGATGATTACACAAGAAGTTGAGGAGAAAAGTAAAATTTACTTTTATCCAAGAATAGTGATTTGATTGATCTTTTAAGAAATTGGGTTACAAACAAGGCTCAAAGTCTTTTGGCAAAACTATATTTGTACCACCAAAACAAAATAATCAAAATAATTTCTATGATTCAAAGATCAATCAAAAAAGTTACTCAAGAAATTCATTAAAATCTGTAACATGCAACTATTGTATGATGAAAGGAAATACATCTTATAAATGCTTTGCTAGAAAATACTATGTGCCTAATGGAGAATGTATTCGGGTGCAAAAGAAGAAGAAAGTAGCTAACCTTTATGGACCCAACCTCAATTGGGTACCTTCCTTGAAAATTGATTTGAATTTTGCAGGTATGTCTAAGAGCAACATCATCATTATGATATCTTGATAGTGGAGCTCTAGACATATGACCGATGACATATCAATGCTCATAAATTTGACTCTTAAAGATGGAGGATTTGTCACCTATGAAGACAACAACAAAGGGAAGATAATTGGAGAAGGAAATATAGAAGACAACTTTAAAACAAAAATCAGAAATGTTCTTTATGTGGAAGGTTTAAAGCACAATCTCCTAAGTATAAGCCAACTTTGTGATAAAGGGTTCAAAGTGTCAATTAATGACAATTGCTGCATGATATGTGATGGACAAAATGGTGAGGTGATTCATATAGGTAAAAGAAAAGGTAATATCTATTTACTCTTCATAGATCATGCATTCTTTCACAACACTTCTTTCTTAATAAGTAAACTCGATGAATCTTGGCTATGGCATAGAATGCATCATATGAACAAGCTAATTAAAAAGGATTTAGTCATTGGCTTACCCAAACTCAAGTTTGAAAAGGACAAATTATGTGATGCTTGTCAAAAGGGGAAACAAACAAAAAATTCTTTTCAAAGTAAAAACATTGTTTCTACTTCAAGACCCCTTGAATTACTTCACATAGATTTGTTTGATCCTTCTATATCTATGAGCTTAGGAGGTAATTACTATGGGCTTGTCATTGTTGATGATTAGTCTAGATTCACATGGAATTTGTTTTTGAAATCCAAGAGTGATGCTTTCAATGCTTTTAGAAAATTGTCCAAACTTGCTCAAATGAAAAGGGAAGCAAAATTATCTCAATAAGAAGTGATCATGGTGGAGAATTCCAAAATGAACATTTCGAAAGATTCTGTGAAGAAAATGGAATTAACCACAATGTTTCAGCTCTAAGAACACCTCAACAAAATGGTGTTGTGGAGAGGAAAAAAATAGATCCCTTAAAGAAGGTACAAGAACTTTTCTGAATGAGACAAATTTGCCTAAATATTTTTAGGCTGATGCTGTAAGTACAGTTTGCTACACTTTCAATAGACTACTAATAAGGTAGAAAACCAAACATTTTTCATTTGAGAGCATTTGGCTGCAAGTGTTTTGTGTTAAATAATGGTAAAGAATCACTTGAAAAATTTGATGCTAAAGCTGATGAAGCCATTTTCCTTGGATATTCATTACACAACAAAACATATAGAGTTTTCAATAAAAGAACCTTATGCATGGAAGAATCAGTTCATGTTATTTGTGATGAATCTAATCCCTCTAAAGAGGAAAAGAAGTGTGATATTGATATAGGTCCTTTGGAGGAGTTTATTCAACTTAATGAATCAATGAATAAAGAAAAGGAAAAACCAATTGTTGAAACAAAACAATCAACACCAGTCCAAGAGCCAAAAGATTAGAGAACTACAAGAGATCTCTCCCTTGACAATATAATTGGTGAAGTTTCAAAGGGAGTATCTACTAGATCATCATTAAGAAATCTCTGCTATAATATGGCTTTTGTTTCATAAATAGAACATAAGAATATTGATCAAGTCTTAATTGATGAACATTGGATGCATGCCATGCATGATGAATTGAATCAATTCAAGAGAAATGAAGTTTGGGAACTTGTCCCTAGACCTCCTTCTCTCAAACCTATTGGCACTAAATGGGTTTTTAGAAACAAACTTGATGAGAGTGGAATCATAGTCAGAAACAAAGCTAGATTGGTTGCAAAAGGTTACAACCAAGAGGAAGGCATTGATCATGAGGAAACCTTTGCACCAGTTGCAAGGTTGGAAGCCATTAGGTTATTGATTGCATATGCATGTTTAATGGGTTTTAAAATTTTTCAAATGGATGTTAAAAGTGCTTTCTTAAAATGATATATTGAGGAGGAAATATATGTGAAGCAACCTCCTGGTTTTGCTGATTTTAAATATCCAAACCATGTTTTTGAACTTAAGAAAACTCTTTATGGTTTAAAACAAGCCCCAAGATCTTGGTATGAAAGATTAAGCAAATTTCTGCTTGAACAATCTTTCACAAGAGGATATGTTGATAAAACCTTGTTATCAAAAGGCAAAGCAATGATATCTTATTGGTTCAAGTATATGTTGATGATATAATTTTTGGTTCAACTAATCAATTGTTGTGCAAAGAATTTTCTATCTCTATGCAGAATGAGTTTGAAATGTCAATGATGGGAGAATTAACATTCTTTCTTGGACTTCAAGTGAAGCAAATGAATAATGGAACATTTCTAAATCAAACCAAGTATTGCCTTGAAGTGATCAAAAAGTTTGAAATGGAGAAAAGCAAAGATGCTGCAACTTCAATGGCAACATCAACCTATCTTGATTCAGATGAAAAAGGAAAAGAAGGTTGATGAGTCAAAATTTAGAGGAATGACTGGATCTTTACTGTATTTGACAGCTAGTAGACCAAATATTATGTTGAGTGTGTGTTTGTATGCAAGATATCAAGCAAATCTCAAAGAATCACACCTCACTGCAGTTAAAAGAATCCTCAAATATCTTAAATCAACTCCAAAAGATGGTCTTTGGTATCCTAAAGGTGCATCACTTAATTTAGTTGGTTATTTTGGTTCTGATTTTGCAGGGTGCAAGTTGGATAAAAAAAGCACTAGTGGAAATTGTCATCTACTAGGAAGTTCACTGATCTCGTTGTAACATCCCAAAAATTTAAATATGTTAGTTAGAGATAAAAAGATAAATTACAAAAAATGCTTAAAGGAGAATGACCATATTACCCTTCCTTTGAAGCAGAAATTACGGAAATACCCTTGAGCTAGAATTACACAAATACCCTTGGATATTTTGAAAATTACAATCGTACCCCTAGGGTGAATGACAAATTATCATAGTACCCTTGAGGCAAAAATTACCAAGACACCCTTTGATATTTTGTGAAAGCTTGATGAAATTACAGAGTGCCCTTGGATGGCAAATTACCAAAATATTTTGTGACAAGAAGCCTCAGAATAGGATTTCAATGAATTTCATACGGTAATAACTTTTTGAAATTTTATTTAGGAGAATTCAAGCATCAGAAAAATATGGAAAAATGATAAATAGAATCTGTGGAATTTTCTCTTAATTGTAGGATGAATAGACTTATTCAATAAGATGGTTTAGTAATTTTGATGGTTAGAAGCAGAACGGACCAATCAGAATTAAGATAAGAGCAGTGTTGTATGTAAGGTCTATATAGGTCTGTGTAGCACTCTGTATAGACTGCTTGTGAGCAATTTATATTGTAATTGAAGTCAGTTTTTGGAAAAATCTAGAGTTCTATTATTTAATATTATCCTTTAGGTAGAAGAGTTCAAATTGAACTTTACTTCCTCTTAAGGAATGCCATGTGTGAAGTCATGTTGGAATTGAATTCTTCTTCTTCATCAAAATGACATATGGACACAACGAGAACCACACAATTTTCTTCTCTTTAAGGAAATGAAAACATGATAAGTAGAAAAATATCTTAAGATTCATAAATTAAAATGATAAGATACAATCATGAAGGCTTAAGAAATACCTAGCCACTTGTAAGCCACCATTGATGAAGGAATAAGAAGCCATCATAACCTTGAAATATATGTGTACAAGTATGGCATAAAGAGAAGAAAAATCTTCTCTTATTTCTCCTTGTTGGCCACGTGAAATAGGTAGAATAATGAAGAAGATTCATGAACTTGCCAAGTGGAGGGACACTTGGAAGAAAGTCATCATGGCTTAGAAGATTTTTATAAAGGATAAAAGATATTTAGGAAAACCATTATGAGCTTAGTTAGAATGAAATGGAATGAGATGAAAGTAAGTTCTAATGAAACCAAATGGGAGTAACTAGCTAGAAAGGGTAGAAATGTCCTTGAATATTTTATTATTTTCCAAACTCTATATAAAGGGACGAAGGCCTTAAGTGGAAGTCACATTCAAGACTCCATTCTTCCACCTATTCCACATGAAACCTCTCATTTCTATTGCCTTCTTCACCTTTCCAAAACATAAAATAATGACAAGCCTTTCATTCTTTCAAGACTTTGAGGTGAAGCCAAATACTTGGAGGAATTGGAAGCAAACTTGTTTGAGGTAGGTAAAAGTTAGGTTTATTTATCATTTAATTCTTGAGATTATTCGTATGGCTGTAAGCTGAATTTTGGATTGTTTTGAAATTTCCATATCTCCCTTTATACTTACCAAACGAGATGTTTGACCACTCATTTTAAAGATTAGGATGTCCTCTATGTTGTACTAAAATATGGGACCAAAATAAGTACTGAATCATGCCCATAAATTATTTTAGCTCAAGCTGTCCGAAACTGTCCACACCCAAATAGCTTCTGCCATCTGTTTTATAAAATTTATTTCTCTCTCATTTCTTACTCAAATAAGGTGTATGATATATGGAATTAAATATCTAAATGTCAACTATAACATATAAAAATTTCAGCTAAAAATAGAATTTTTAATGCTTGCAATCATGAAAACACTAGGAGATGTTAGTGTGGAATTTTGAGACTATTGGCAAATTTGAAGTTCTATTTTTAGAATATTATATCTAGAGTTTTATAACTCCAATTGAGGCATGTGATACCTTTTTAAAAAGATTAGGAAGTATATTTTAACATACTAAAAGATGAGAATTTAATGACTGTTAGATAAGTATAGATTATAGGAAGAACCGAATCATATGTAGTAAGAAATCTTGTTGTTATGATGTTCTTTGTTATGATTTTCTTTTGTGATGATGAAATCTTGATGTTTTGTGACATAATTGTATGACATGAGTTATGTAGCTTTACATGTCATTGAGCATGTCATGTGCATTAAGAAAGATAAAAAGATAAGACCTGAAGGATGATACAGTTAAGCCGAGCACGACCCTGATGGTGCCCAAAGGGTGATACGGTTAAGCCGAACACAACCCTGATGGTACCCAATGGGTGATACGGTTAAGCCGAGCACGACCCTACGGGAAAGACATATTGACCCAAGGGTGATACAGTTAAGCTGAGCAAGACCCTATGGGACCCCAAAGGGTGATACAGTTGAGCTGAGCACGACCCTGCGGGAGCAACCTAAGTCTAGTAATGAGCTCATTGTCTAGTTTAGGGTATTAAAGAGGAAAATAGCAAAGGTAAGCTATGCATTGACATGATTGAATATGATGTTTGCCTTAATTATGAAGTATGAGATTATTTTTAAGTGTTTGTGAATAAAATGAATCTACTTCGGGTTATATGTTTATGAAATTAAAAATCAACTAAGATTGTTCACATGTTTTCTTAATAAACTGAAGTAGCTGGAATGATGACAATGACACTGTATGATAAGTAAATTTTCACCTACTGGAATTCTTTGGAATTCTCACTGTTTTAGTATGTTCCCGTGTCATTCCAGACAGGTAAATCGAAAAGAGGAGCTACAAAGTGAGGACAAGTTAGAAGATTTCTTTTAATGTTATGGACTTGTAGTATTTTGTTATATGCTTTGTAATATATGAACATTACTATTATTGTAGGGAATATTATTTACAAGTTATTACTAAGTTGTAATTTACTAAAGAGACCAAAAAGTCTCTACAGCCTCTATATATAAGCGTAATTTTCTAAGATTGAGATGAGTTTTTCTCAATCGATTTTGGTTAAAAATTTTACATTAGAAAAGTTAACATCTTCTAGTTACTTATTATGACCTAGGCATAATATAGTAATTGGAAGGATGTTACACTCGTGGCATTGCAAGAAACAATCTTGTGTTGCTTTATCAACAGCTGAAGTTGAGTACATCTTTGCTGGAAGTTGCTGTGCGCAAAACCTTTGGCTAAAGCAAAAGTTGCAAGATTTTGGTGTAGAATTAAAAGAAATACCTCTGTTATGTGACAACACAAGTGCTATCAACATTTCCAAAAATCCAATAATGCACTCGAGGACCAAACACATTGAGATAAGACATCATCTACTTAAAGATCACATCCAAAAAGGTAACATCAAAATTGACTTCATTGATACTCACAATCAATTGGCTGATATATTCACTAAACCTTTGGCTAGAGATAGATTCTATACTCTTAGAAACATGCTAGGTATCCTTGATGAGTCTAACATTTGCTAGCATGCTTGCTTTGTGCTTATCTATTTGAAATAGCATCTTACTTGACTGATCATCACACGTGCTTCAAAAATTCTAAGTTATGTTGCAAAAATACTATTCATACTGATATTTCTACTGGAATAATCGATTAAAGCGCGTATTAATCGATTAAATGAACTTGAAAAACTGTTGAGAATGAAATTTGTGCTTATGTAATCGATTACACAACCAGGATAATTGATTATTCTTCATAAAAAATAATTTGAGAAAATGAATTTCTCTGGAATAATCGATTAAGCCATCGGATTAATCGATTACACAACCTAAAAGCCTTTTTACAAAAATTCAATTCACTGGAATAACCGATTACGGTGAATGGTAATCGATTAAATTGATTGAAAAATTGTTTGAAACTCAAATTCTCCCTGTAATAATTGATTACATAAGAGAAATAATCTATTATTCTTCTTTCAAAATTGTTTCAAGATCTAAATTTCTTTGGAATAATCGATTACGCCTCGAATTAATCGATTACGCAAGCTTAAAACTCATTTTACATATCAAATGTCACTATAATAATCGATTACATATGAGAAATAGTCGATTACACTTCATCTTCTTTAACCGAATATCACTGAAATAATTGATTACTTGTCGAATTAATCGATTACAGCTTCTGTAGAAACTGATTTTGCTTACGAATTAATCGATTACATATGCATATAATCGATTATTCATGGAGTTACTGTAGAATCTGCAAGATTTTCTTGGAATTTGTAACTTCCCAACTGCCACCTAATTCAAATTTGAAACTTCTATGCCATAAAGTTAGTGGGTTAATTCGAAATAACTATTACTCATTTCAAAATTTGAACTTTGGAGCCCAAAATCTTCTATAAATACAGCCTGGAAGAAATCACACCATTTTCATCTTCTATCTTAAGCACTATTGTGTTCTTCTTTCCTCTGAGTCTAGAAACTCTATCTAGTTAGCCTTTCCTCACACATTAGCCATGTCTACACCTAAGAGATCCAAATCCTCTAAGAGAAAGAGTGCTGAAACCTTTAACCCTGCTGTGAACAGGTTAGACCATTGGTTGCCAGCTGAGAGAGATAAAATGACATACCTTCAATTTAATGCAACCAAACTCATTTGTCCTCCCAAACACCTTGACCTTGACTAGTTTATTAGAGAAGGTTTTCAATTCCCTGCTATGATTGAAGCCCAAGGATTGAAAAAGTTTGTTGAGATGAAGGGTACCTTTTACCCTGAGTTAGTAAAGGTGTTCTACACCTGTGCTAAGGCTTCTATGGATGGGACACTCTTGTCTCAAGTCAATGGAGTGGCCATGGAAATCACTCAAAAAGTCTGGGAAGCAGTTGCTAGTATTTCCTTTAATGGTGAAAGGAAATTTGAAGAAGAGGTTGGAAGCTATAATAGGGTAAATACCTATAGGGGGATACTTTTTGATCCTCACATAAGGCTGAAGCTTAGGTTGAGTACTGGCCCTATGACTCATGAAGATATACTTCTTCATTACATAATCACCTATATCTTGACCCCAAGAGCCACTAATCATGCCCAAGCCACTGATGATGACTTACAGCTTGTGTATAGCATGAAAAATTTCATTCAGATGAATTGGATTCTCATTTTTGAGGAAATTATGCTTAAGTCCAAAAGGTTAATGAATTATCCTTTTCCATATGTTGTTCTTGTGTCCAAATTCATTGATTACTTGAATATAGATGTCTCTAATGAGGTTGTTGACAACACAAACTCCAGTAACAGCCTCATCAAATAGAAATGTCTTACTAAGATGGGGATGGTCAAGACCCTTTGTGGTTGGCAAATGGCTGGACAACAACTCCATACTGTTAGAAATGAAGAGGAAGCTGATGAAGAAGCTGAAGATGAAGACCCTGCTCAACCATCTTACAGTCCATTTGAATCACTTATGATTCAAAAGATGGATGCCTTATTGTGACTACATTATGAGAATAGGGCTGAGACTAATTCATGTTTGGAGGAGATGAAATCTAGGCTGGAAAACATAGAAGGTAGGCTAGTCCTTGATGATTTTGATAAATTAGCTTAGGTTTCTTGTATTTCCTGTTATTGTTTTACTCTTTTTTTTTTCTTTTTCTCTGATTAATGTATTGTCTTTCCCTTTCCTTTAATGAAATTTACATTTCTCCTTCTTATTATTTGCTATGCTACCTTTTGTCTTTGATAAGCCAAATAGGAGGAGAAAAAATTGATTGATAACTAACTAAAGAGAAACTCAGTTTTGTTCTCTGTTGTGCTCTGTTTTCTATTGTATTTTTACAAATTATTAATTGACGAAGTTATCAAAGTCAGGGGGAGCAAACTAAGTCAGAGGGAGCTAATTAATGAAAGTAAATGATCAATGTTTATGCAAGAATAGCTCTTAACACTTGTTCTTGGCAAAGAGGCTGATTTGTTTTCAGGTTAACAAAGTTCAAGACTTCTATCTTTTTCATCCCTCAAAGTACTTCAAAACTTAAACACATGGTCAATCAATATTTGGCATGTTTAAAGCCAAAAAGGGGGATATTGTTGGATATAGGGGGAGCAACAAGAAGAATGAAGCTTATGACTTGGAAGAATGTTTTGATCTTTTCACATGCCTTGAAGATTGTAATTCAAAATGAAGTGTATAAGAGGCCAATCTTTTGATCCTTGCATTGCATTCACATAATCATTTACATGCTTAAATGTTTTCATCAAAGTATCAAAGCTATTTTGAAAAAGGAACTAAATGGGTAATATTTTTGGAAGAATGTAATCCTACTGTTTTAATTGATTACACATCATTATAATCGATTATTTGCTTTGCTTTTAAATCTGGAAAAGCATTGAAGAACATTTTAATCGATTACATAACCTTTGTAATCGATTACATAGTGTAAAATAAAAGTTATGTATTGTTGCTTTAATCGATTACCATTAATTGAAATCAATTACATAAGCTATCTAGAAAAGCATGTTTCACTACTTTAATCGATTACCATAAATTGTAATCGATTACACAAGCTGCTTTAGAAATAAAACTTCATTGCTTTAATTGATTGCAACTCGGTTTAATCGATTATTTTGTTCGTTGTTAAACCCAGAATGAAGCTTTGAACACTTTAATCGATTAAGTGACAATTTAACCGATTACATAAGGCTTTTTAATCGATTATTTGGCGCATATAATCGATTACTGTCTGTTACAAAAGTTGTTATAAATATGATTAAGGCTTGTCTTGAAACTTAACTTGAATACTTCGAATTTTCTGAATATACACAAGCCTTCTCAAAGTTAGAAAGTGATTTTTTGGGTTAACTAATTTCTTGTCCCACTCTTTAATCTTCATGGATATTGAATGATTTCTTGGGCAACAGTTTTCAAAGAAGTTTTGGAGAGCATGTTCTGAAATTCTTTTTCTTCAATTCAATCCTGATTGATAAACCACATGTATTCATATTCATTGGATCATCAGGTTGTTTCTCTCCATTCTCTTTGGTCGTAAATTCATTTTTGCAATTTTTGTTATTTGATGCTATTGTGAAGAGTTCTTTGAAGCTTGTGCTAGAGTAGAGTTCTCTAGGGAAGAACAGAGTAGTGTTCTCTGGTTCTTGATCACTTGAAGTCTAATAGGGTTTTAGATTTCTATTCTTTATCTAGGTTTATAAGAGTGTTTGGCAATTCATGGGCTTTCAAGTCTCAACAAGCAAAACGGGACATTTTCAATCAAAGGGTATCAATGTTTACGAACAACAAGTCAAGCAGATTACCGGTTACCAACACAAGCAAACAATCAGAAGATAGCATACAAACAAAAGAAGACGCAAAAGAATCAAAGCAAAAGGAACAGTTTTATTAAATTTGTTAAAAGCTTTAGAATGCCTTCACGGGTAAAAAGCAAAAACAAAGGAAGAAACATAAAAGATGGTAGCCTACGCTTCGGTCTTGTCATATTCCCCTTCGGCAAATACTCTATCTTGAGTATGTCTGTTGATCATCATTCTTGGAGCACAAACCATTCAGTCGCTAGTTTACTCCTATGCCTTGGCGGCTCTGGTGAGACGATCTCCATAGAATGATGATGAGATGATCTCCATCCGCTTCAATGGAGATATTAAGGACGAGCTTCTGCACCTTTATCCCCCTCACTGGAGTAGAGACTTCTTGTAGAACACCTTTCTTGGCACGTCCATAACCACAAATGGCTGAAACAGCTGGTGACGACCTAACTTAGGGACCATGACACGCATGAAAGGAAGATCTAGCACCTCCAGGGTTGTTTTGCCTCATAGTCTTCAAAGAAGCAGGGATGATAGTAAATGGTAGAAATTCATCCGCTCTCACATACCGAACAGGACGAGAAGTCGCTTCGCCAGCTTGGCGAGAATGGGTTCTCCTTCGAGAAGAAAAAGACCCTTCAGAAGCACCTCCATGAGTGTCCTTCTCGGAGGAATCACCGATGGAGATCACATCACGCATAACACGCTGCTCGACAGCTCCAGAGTTGCTACCCCCATACCCAAAGCGGAATCAGAAATGGGTGACTCAGACATTTTTTACCTTGAGAGAAAATGGACACTCTAGCAGGAAGAAGAACAAAGAAGAAGGTTTATAAGAGCAAGGACACAGGTGAAAATGGAAATGGCGAAATTCTATCTATTTAAAGAGGAAGGAGACTCGACGCTTATTGGCAGGATTTTGAAACGTCCCCTAGAAGCCCGCGTCGTGATTGATCGTATTCACCCACTACTGCATGATCTCCAAAAAATGTGGCCACTCCTCAAGTGACACGTGTGCATGGGTAAGGGGCGTGGGCGGCACACGACTGCTAGCATTAATGAGGGCACAAACCCTGTTTCCAAAGATCACATCAAACGGTCACAATTTGGCAAAAATTCATCATCATTGACGCCTCACCTACCTACCAAGGTCAGACTTATCCAATAAAGTCAAAATGTCTACATTGGGAAGCCCAACATCCACAACCTAGACAACCCTGTCCAGATTCAGGTTCATAAATCCAAACTAAAAAATTAAAGTTTTGGTCGACCTATGAAGTTGTCAACCTTGACACACCTTGTCCACACTCAGGGGCTAACAATACTCATTATACTACTATGACATCGGACATTATGCATCAATGCTCTTTCACCCTCTTTCACCCATAAATTGCCTCAGAGGTTGGGGGGCTTATGTACAGTCCAAAAATAGTAAAATGACAAGTGGCCATCTCATAAAGATCACCGTATACATGGACACCCTCCATATCAACCCGGACACATATGTCCAGATTCCATGCCAACATCGCTACAGGAGCACGGACACCAAAAATATTATCTTCTCCCTAACAACATATCTATTATGCCAGGATATTTAATAGGTGTAACCACCTTATCATCTCAACAAGTTATCTACTAGTTGTTACTTATCTACAAGTAACAATATATCAATAAGGTACACATTATCTCCTATTTGAATTAGATAACTGCCTGCTATTATCTGTTATTATCTTATAAATAGATTATTAATAAGCAACGGCCCAAGGCCCATACTCCATGCTATAAATACAACCCTCCAGGTTCTTTTTACACACTACCTTTCGGTACACAATACTTGAATGCATTACTCAAGTTACTCATTCTCTACATCTTATACTGGGTTCTCAAACTTAGTTATTCTTTAACAATTGATATACTTACTTCAGTGCGGAGTGTTTTTCCTTTGTTTTGTAGGTCCTCCCTCTAAGCAAAGCCTACTCACTTTCCGATGTTACAGGATTTGGAGTCCACCTAGCCCACACGTGGAATTTCCAGATTTTGGTAAAAACAACTGAGAAGTAAGATAATACATTATCACTATCAACTTTGGAAACTACACCAAGAAAATGTCAGACAAACAATAAAACAAAATTCACATCAGTCACAACTCACAACTCATAAATCGTAAATTCATAATTAATCCTTCTTACATGGAAAACAATGGGAGAGATGGTCCAGCTGTGTCATATACTCATATTTAATCAAAAAAGCAAACCAACTTTTATAATATGACCTATAAGATGCAAGGACCATATAAATAAATGTTAGCCATATGCAATATTTATGAATCAATAATTATAAAAAATGACATCTTTAAATAATATTTATGCTTACCAGAAGAACAAACATTAATAGAAGCCCACTGATCCCACGATTAATGCACACAAGTTCAATCCACTATGCCTGATAAGTGAATTAAAAAACGAAGTGAAACTCTAAGTCTAAAGTTCAATATCATGATTCGATGTTATGGAGCATAATATATAGTGGGAAAAAAATGAAATCCCATCTATTAGATATTGCTAAGGGTGGCATGGTATTGGACACAATTGTTCTCGTTAATGAATAACAATTGACAGAACATGGAACCCGATGAATTCAATATGAACATGTGTGGTTTCAATGCAAATCATCAAAATTCAGATATACATGTGTTTGTACTTAGGTCCCCAGTGAAACAAATTTGTAATAGATATTTGACATGAGTGAAGAAGGCAAACGACATGATTCCAGCGAAGGTGAGTTCAGTTCACAACGGTGAGTAACGACAGTGATCGGAGAATTACTAATTAGTTTATCAAGACTTGAATTTCAAGATACGAGAATAAAGGAGTTTTTCTTTTCTTTTCCTTATTTTGAAATTTTCTCCATATTTCCTTCAATATTACAAGAAAAAAGTTTAAAAAGTCATTAAAAAACTCAAAACTTAGAGTGTAAAAACAAGGAGCAATCGATTATTTTTTCATTTTCTTGGATTTCTAAGGATACAATTTTGGACTCATATACAAGGTTGCATAGGAATCCAAAATAAGGAAAAACATGGGCATGTCGTGAGATAGAAGTTGAGAATCTTTTAAAGTCCTAAACTTCAATAGTTCCAAGTTCTACAACTACAAGTCAAGGTAAAAAATTGGAAAAAGAGATCATAAATCAAAAAATAAAACATAATTTAAGAGAAGATAGGAAGCATAAATCAAAGTCTCCAAGGTGCAAATTTAAAAATACCTACATGAAATGTTAAAGATGAAGCACGACACGAAAGCTATGGCTTTTTGGCCTCCATTAGCTTTGACAACAACAAACTATGTACATGCGAGCTCCATTTGAGAGGATATTGGAGATTCAGCCTCCAGGCAGCAATGGCAGCCCCACAAGCTCCTTCTTAGTGTGTTGTGAGTGAGAAAGATGAGACCCAAGAGTGGCTGAGAGAGAGTTACCTCAATGAGTGTGAGTTTTACTCTTTCAATTTTAGGGTGAAATTTTTAATTGGCCCGTCTATCATAAGGGAATTGAGTTAAGCCTATATTGTACATTATAACAACATATGTAACTTCGGCTCGGGTTAGTATGAAAGGTTAAGTAAATTTCTACTTGAACAATCTTTCATAAGAGGACATGTTGATAAAACCTTGTTCATCAAAAGGCAAGGCAATGATATTTTACTGGTTCAAATATATGTTGATGATATAATTTTTGGTTCAACTAATCAAGTGTTATGCAAAGAATTTTCTACCTCTATGCAGAATGAGTTTGAGATGTCAATGATGGGAGAATTAACATTCTTTCTTGGACTTCAAGTGAAGCAAATGAAGGATGGAACATTTCTAAACCAAACCAAGTATTGCCTTGAAGTGATCAAAAAGTTTGAAATAGAGAAAAGCAAAGATGATACAACTCCAATGGCAACTTCAATCTATCTAGATTCAGATGAAAAAGGAAAGAAGGTTGATGAGTCAAAGTTTAGAGGAATGATTGGATCTTTGATGTATTTGACAGCTAGTAGACCAGATATTATGTTGAGTGTGTGTTTGTGTGCAAGATATCATGCAAATCTCAAAGAATCACACCTCACTACAGTCAAAAGGATCCTCAAATATCTCAAATCAACTTCAAAAGTTGGTCTTTGGTATCCTAAAGGTGCATCACTTAACATTGTTGGTTATTCTGATTCTGATTTTGCAGGGTGCAAATTGGATAGCAAAAGCACTAGTGGAACTTGTCATCTACTAGGAAGTTCACTGATCTCATGGCTTTGCAAGAAATAATCTTGTGTTGCTTTGTCAACAACTGAAGCTGAGTACATCTCTGCTGGAAGTTGTTGTGCTCAAAGTCTATGGTTAAAGCAACAATTGCAAGATTTTGGTGTAGAATTAAAAGAAATACCTCTACTTTGTGACAACACAAGTGCTATCAATATTTCCAAGAATCCAATAATGCACTTAACCAAACATATTGAGATAAGACATCATTTCCTTAGAGATCACATTCAAAAAAGGTAATATCAAAATTGACTTCATTGATACTCACAATCAATTGGCTGACATATTCACCAAACCTTTGGCTAGATATAGATTCTATACTCTTAGAAACATGCGAGGTATCCTTGATGAATCTAATCTTTACTAGCTTGATTGGTATGTGGTTATCTATGAAAAATAGCTTGTTGTTTGATCAATCATCACATATGCTTTAAAATTCCAAGTTGTGCTGCATAATACACTGTTCATTATGATAAATTCTCTGTAATAATCGATTACCTATCAGAATAATCGATTAAAATCACTTAAAAAGCTTTTTAGAATGAATTTTGAACTCATGTAATCGATTACAACATCGAGATAATCGATTATTTGGCCTTTGAAAATATTTCAAAAAGCCAAAGTTCACTAGAATAATCGATTTTGCCTCAAATTAATCGATTACACATGGTCAAAAATCTTTTCAAAAATAAAATCTCACTGGAATAATCGATTACGGTGAATGGTAATCGATTATATTGACTGAAAATTTTGTAAAATTTGAATTCTGTCTGTAATAATCGATTACATAGAATAAATAATTGATTACAAATCATCTTCTTCAACTGAATCTCACTAAAATAATCGATTACATGTCAAAATAATCGATTATAGCTGCTGCAGAAACTGATTTTGCTTACGAATGAATAGATTACATTAGATAATAATCGATTACTCATGGAGTTACTACAAAATTTGTCATTTTTTCTTAGGAATTGTAACTGCCCAACTGCCACCTAATTCAAATTTGAATCTTCTGTGTCTTAATGGTAGTGGGTTAATTCGTATTAACTGTTCCTAATTTCAAAATTTGAATTTGGAGCCCAAATATTCTATAAATACAGTCCTTGTTGAAGGAAGAAATCACATCATTCTCATCTTCTTCCTTAAACACTGTTGTGTTCTTCTTCTCTCTGAGTTTAGAAACTCTACCCAGATAGTCTCTCATTCCTCTTTAGCCATGTCTACCTTTAAGAGAGTCAAAACCTCCAAAAGAAATGTTGGTGAAACCTCTAACCCTACTGTCACTAGGTTAGACCACTAGTTTCCTGCTAAAAGAGACAAAATGACCTATCTTCAAATCAATGCCACCAAATTAATTTGTTCTCCCAAATACCTTGAACTTGACTGGTTCATTAGAGCAGGTTTTCAATTCCCTGCCTTCATTGAAACCCAGGGATTGAGAAAATTTGTTGAGATGAAGGGTTCATATTACCCTGAATTAGTGAAGGTGTTCTACATCTGTGCTAAAGGTTCTATGGATGGCACCCTTAAGTCTCAAGTTAATGGAGTAGCCATGGAGATTACTCCTGAGATTTGGGAAGCTGTAGCTGGTATTTCCTTTGAAGTTGAAAGGAAATTTGAAGAAGAGGCTAACGGGTACAATAGGGTGGAGACCTATAGGGGGATGCTTCCTGATCCCCAAATGAGGCTGAAGCTTAGGCTAAACACTAGCCCAATGACCCATGAGGACAGGCTTATTCACTACATAATTACCTACATCTTGACTCTTAGAGCAACCAATCATGCCTAAGCCACTGATGATGACCTACAAATTGTGTATGGTCTCAAGAATTCCATTCAGATGACTTGGATTCTTATTCTGGAGGAAATTATGCTTAAATCCAAGAGGTTAATGAATTACCCTTTTCCATACCCTGTTCTTGTTTCCAGGTTTATTGACTACTTTAATATTGATGTTTCTAATGAGGTTGTTGACAACACAAACTCAAGCAATAGCCTTATCAAAGATAAGCATCTTACCAAGCTGGGGATGGTCAAGACTCCTCAAGGATGGCAAATGGCTGGCCAACAAGTCCTTGCTGCTGGAAATGAAGAAGAAGAAGAAGAAGAAGAGGCTGAAGATGAAGGCCTTCTGATTAATGAAGTTTATATGTTTCTCCTTCTCATTATTTGTTGTGTTATTTTTGTCTTTGATAAGCCAAATAGGGGGAGAAATAGAAATATTGATTGACATATTATACTCTGTTGTGCTCTGTTTTTCTGCTAAGTTTTGCACAAATAAAAAAACTAATGAATTATCTAATTAAGGGGGGGGCAAATTGAGCAAATTAAGTCTAAGGAAGCAACTAATGCAAGTTAATGATTAATGTTTATGCAAGCATATCTCTTAACACTTGTTCTTAGCAAAGAGACTGATTTGTTTTCAGGTTTACAAAAGTGCAAAGTCTTCTATTTTTCATCCCTCAAATAACTTCAAAATCTAACAATGGTCAATCAAATATTTGGCATGTTCAAAGCCAAAAAGGGGGAGATTGTTGGATATAGGGGGAGCAACTTGAAGAATGAAGCCTATGACTTAGAAGATTGTTTTGAGCTTTTCACATGCCTTGAAGATTGAAATCCAAATCCAAGTGTATGAGAAGCAAATATGTTGATCCTTGCATTTGCATGCATATAATCATTTACATGCTTAAGTGTTCTTGTCAAAGGATCAAAGCTATTTCAAAAAAGATCTAAATGGGTAAAGTTTTTGGAAAAATGTAATTTCATTGTTTTAATCGATTACCCATAAGATTAATCGATTATTTAGTTCATGTTAAAAACTGGAAAAGCTTTGATGAACAATTTAATCGATTACATCATGGATTAATCGATTATTTGGCTTGTGTTTACAACTGGAAAAGCTTTAATGTACATATTAATCGATTATGCATTTCTAGTAATTGATTACATAGTATAATTCAAAAGTAAGACATTGCTGCTTTAATCGATTACCATTTATTGTAATCAATTACACAAGCTATCTTGAAAATCATGTTTTCACTAATTTAATCGATTACCATAATTTGTAATTGGTTATATAGGCTACTTTGAAAAAGCTTGCTTCACTGCCTTAATTGATTACCAAAGATTGTAATCGATTACACAAGAGGCTTTTGTTAAAAAACTTCACTGCGTTAATCAATTACAGCTTGGTTTAATCGATTATCTTGTTCATGGTGAAACCTAGAATTCAGCCTTGAACACTTTAATCGATTAAGTGGTAATTTAATCGATTACATGAGTTGTTTTAATCGATTATTGGGCGCGTTTAATCGATTACAGGTTGTTACAAAACTTTGTTATAAATAGAAAGAAGGCTTGGCTTGAAACTTAACTTGAATACTTCGAAATTTCTGAATACACACAAGCCTTCACAAAGTTCTAAAGTGTTTTTATGGGTTTACTTAATTCTTGTCCAACTCTTTAATCTTCATGAGTATTGAATGATTTATTGGGCAAGATATTTCTAAAGAGTAAAGGAGAGCATGTTCTGAAAATCTGTTTTTGCATTCAACCTTGATTGTTAACTCATATGCACTCATATTCATTGGATCATCAGGTTGTTTCTCTCCTTATTCTTTGAGTGTAATTTCATTTTTATAATTTCTGTTATTTGGAGCTATTGTAAAGGGTTCTTTGAAGCTTGTTCTAGAGTAATGTTCTCTAGGGAATAACAGAGTAATGTTCTCTTTTTCTTGATCTTTAGGAGTCTAATAGGGTTTTAGATTTCTATTCTTTATCTAGAGTTGATAAAGAGAGATTGTTGTAAAGCTTGTAAGAACAAAATTTTATAATAATAGAATTCTAATCTAGTGTTGATTAGAAGAAATTGGATGTAGCTTCTCTTGAGAAGTGAACTAGTATAAATTGCTTGTGTTGATTTTCTTATCTCTATCTCTTCAAGTGATCTTGTTCATTTGTTCTTGGTGGTTTTATCATTACTTAACAAGTTCTGTTTTGAGCTATTGATTTCTTGGGCTGAGCAATTTTATTGTTTAAAAGCATTCTTGGTTTAAAAGTGATTAAGATCCTTTAACTCTGATTTTATAAATAATTTTTAAAAGACCAAGTTTAAACCAATTCACCCCCTCTTGGTTATTGTGGGTAATCTTATTGTTTTCAGACGCTAGGTCCTATGAGTGGAGTCGCCACGATGGGACGGCGATGAAAAAAATAGAAAAAGAAAGAGTCTTCCTAGAAAGGAAAACGTGAGGGGAATCGCCACCAACGTTTATTTAAGGAAAACGTCGGAAAAAACCAAAGAGATAAAGCATGGTCTACGATTTGAGATAAAAAGAGTTTGGGATTCATTTACACACAGGGAAGGTGTTAGCACCCCACGCGTCTGTCATGAAGACGACAACCTTTAATCGAATATGCTGAAAATAAAGTGACTTTTAAATATTTGTCTTTCCTTAAGAACATGACTTATGCTTGTTTTATTTTTGTTTATTCAGAAAAGAAAATCAAATTTTTATTTTTTTAGAAAACAGAAGATTACATATATTTTTTTAGTTTTTTAGGTCGGCAAGGAGTTTGTCCTCGCTCATATGTATCCCCAAGTTTAATGAGAAAATCAGACTTACGTAGTTCTTTTTTGAAAACAACTCGTGCGTTGAATTGATTTCATCTTTTTTGAAAGATTTGTTTCAATTGCGTGAAAAAGAGTCATTAAGGCGTTGGAACTTGAAACGACGTTGAATTTAAAGAAAAAGCAGGGAGAATCGCTTAAGGCATTGGACCTTGAAGCAATCTCAAATAATATGTAATTTTTTGAGAAAAAAGGAGAATTGAGTGATCCTTTATTTGAGTACTTTTAGCTTTTTAGAAAAGATTTTGGATTTGCGGTAAATCCTATGAAATCAAGCAAATCGGAGACCCAGCATGATATTCACAAAATCTATCCACGTGTTATTGAAACACCACCAAACGAATCAGAGACCCAGCACGGAGTGTAAGAAAGGCAGTGTAATCATTAAAGCTTATTTAATTTCAAAATGGGTCAGGCCCAACAGATAAGGGATGCATTTATGAATATGGGGATGTGAGTAGCATTACATGTTTTGTTTCAAAGCGGGCCAAGCCCAACAGCTAAGAGGTGTGCAGTTATGAAAATATGAACTGTAAATAGCACTGTTTACTTTGTTTCAGGAAGGCCAGGCCCAACAGGAAAAAGGGGTGCTTTTATGAAAAACATGGTGTAAAAAGTAAATATGTTTTGTTTTAAAATGGGACAAGCCCAAAAAATTAATGGGTCAGGGCGACCCGGCCTAACCCGTATTTTGTTGTTCGGCACAGCAGCCAACAGCAAAGCTGCGTGAAAAAGAAGCTTAAGCTTCTATGGAGGATGCACTGCCTTCTAAGGCCACTAGCATAGGGGCGAGCGCGCGTGGTGGCCACCACGGTGAGGCCGGCACGTGGTGGCAGTGCAATGGCGCGGTGCTTGCGCAAAAACAATGTCTAAAAAAATGAAAACTCCATGGTGGATGAAGTATGACCCCCTGCCAACACCAGGAAGGGGCCTGGCGGTGCGAGGCCGCAGCGGGGGTGGTGCACGGTGGCGGTGCAGATTCAGTGGTGGTGCGCACTGTTAGCTTTGAGGAAGCTGAAGTCATGGAATCAAGAAGAATGAAGAATACAAGTTTTGATGTTTCACATGCCCACTCAATTGATGGCATTTGTAATTTCTTTTTAATCTTGGTTCAATTGTTAAAGCTTTATAATCCTCATTAGGTTTGATTAATTCATGCATTCATACATACATTTAATTAGATTTAATCATGTGGTAATAAGAAAATTAATAGAAATTCATTAAGGCCACTAAGAACTTTATAAAACAATCTCTCACTATTTTAATCGATTATATGGATCATTTAATCGATTACAGCATGTGTATGTTTTCTGGAAAATGCCTTATGAACATTTTAATTGATTACCACTGGCTCGTAATCGATTAAATAAGCTTAACACAGATTTAGAAACTTTTTGTGATAATCAATTATCTTGAGAAATAATCGATTACGTAAGCTTCTACATAAATTGATAAAGCATTCATTATCTGGTTTAATCATTTACCAGATGTTTGTAATCGATTAAATATGTATTAATGTGTTTTTAGCCTGGTCTGTGTTAATCGATTAAAAGGGAACTTAATTGATTACACAAGTGTATTAGAAAACTAAGTTCATCTGGAATAATCGATTACAAGATGAATTAATCGATTATTTTGTTTGTGATAAATTTCCAGATTCCTGATGAACAATTTAATCGATTATCTGGTTAAAATAATCGATTACCATAGTTTAAATAATCAATTACATTAACAAAATAATCGATTACAGTTAGTTAAATTTGTTTTTTTATAAATAGAACAGTCTGGTATATGTTTGAATAACAAGTGAAAAATAATAGACTCGTGCAAACCTTGAGAAAAACACTTTCTACAGTTCTCAAAATCACCAAGGCTAAGTTTAGAGAGAAAATCAAAGATTCAAATAGTCATTGAGAGTTACATGTGATGTGTGTCACGATTTACATTGTTTGAAAGAGGTGCTCAAGCTAGTGATTAAAGAAATCATCAAGAAAGAGTATTAATCATCAATTGAATACATTCTCAGATTGTTTGAATCATTCATTTCATTGGATTAGCTGAGGATTATAAGGTGATATCTTTCTTGAACATTTAGTTTGAATTTTTGTTTGACATTTGTTTTGTATTTGAGTTGTTTGTCCATATAACATTTGTATTCTTTAAAGCTTTTTCTAGAAAGGTTTTCTAGAGGGAAGAACAGATAAAGGATCTCTGGTTCTTGGTCTTTTGAAAAGTCTATAGGAAGTAGATTTTGAATTTTACCTAGGGTAGGTAAGAGAGATCATTGTAAGCTTGTAAAGAACTAATTTTTGTTATAGTGGAACTCTGAACAAGTGTTGGTTGGAAGAAAAACTGGATGTAGCCTCCGAGGTTGAGAGGTGAACCAGTATAAATCTTGTGTGATTTAAGATTTTGGTATGAACCAGTATAAATCTTGTGTGATTTAAGATTTTGGTAAGTATCTCATTATATTCTTGAAGTACAAGCTTTGTTTATCTTACAACATTGGTCACAGTACAAGAGTGGTTTGATTGGTAAAAGAAATAGTTTTCCTAATTGGTTTTTAAAGATACGATCCTTTTGAAAGTCTTCCACTGTTACATATTTTGAAGGAAACTTTAAAAACTCTGATGTAAAATCAATTCACCCCCTCTTGGTTATTTGCATAAGTGTTCATTATATTTTCACACGCAGTGGTGAAAAACGAAAATAAAAAAAAAGGAGGAGAAGGGAAGGAAGGGAAGAGAGGGAAGAAATGAAGGATACCTCAGAGACCCTTCTCCTTCCCTCAGCAGCGCCGCCAAGTGTCACACTTCGATTGGTGTGTTTTCTGTCTCCAGGATCCGTGCCTCCACTCTTGCAATTAATGCACAGCTCCTTCCTTTTTATGGACTGTAGCTTTTTTTTGTGGCTTCTCCTTGACCTAATGGGCCTCTTTGCTTCTTTTCTTCTTCTTTTTTGCTCTTTTTTCTTACCTGGACAGAATTAGGGTATGACATAAACAAATCATACTTATCACTAACCAGAAATTGCAGGAAGATTTTGACTTGCCATTTCTGCTAAGCCGGAAGTCTTGCACTAAGCGAGCCAGCTATTGTTAAAAAAAACAATAAAGAGGGGGGACCCAAAGGTCTCAAACATTGGTTCGCTAAGCGAGCATGCTCGCTTAGCACCCACACATCAAATACTCTTTACTGTCGGTGGTGTTCCGCTAAGTACGACGTTCGCGCTAAGCGCGACACCAATAAATGCACAACAGTTTTCGTAACTATTGTGCCCTCCCCACTTGCCCTTATCTTTTTCTATCTTCCTCACTCTCACTTTTTCTCACTCATGCATCTCGTTTCTTTTCCGTTCGTGCATCCTAGCGCCTTTTCCTTGCATTCTTCTTTGTGTTCATACATTTTTCTTGCAAATTTTTCATCTTTTTGGGTGTTACCAAGATTTGGTGCCAGCTAAGTGCCTATACGAGTTAAGCGGGCCACCTTTTACTGTTGTATGTTGGTGGGCTCAGCACGCGTCTTCACACTGAGCCCGGCCTGACCTTTGGTCTTCCCAACAGCCATTAAGCACGCTGGTTCACGCTAAGCAGGCACCCTTGTTTACTGTGCTACTGGGGGGTTAAGCGTGCCAGCTTGCGCTAAGCCCCTCCTATCTATTAATCTTCTAGCAGCACCCGCTAAGCGCACACGTTCACGCTAAGTGGGACAATTTTTAGTTTTAAATTTTTATTGAATTTTGTTCCAGAGTATTTGGGCTAAGCGCACCATGCACGCTAAGCCCAAATAACTCTCTGTAAGGAAACTTCAAATAATTGCACTAAGCGAGCATTGTCGTGCTTAGTGCTTGTGCTTACCTCATAACATCTTTTTGTATTGGGCTAAGCGTACCCTGTGCGCTAAGCCCGATTAACTCTCTATCTGAAAATTTAAGGAATTGCGCTAGGCGCGAGTGAATTCAGCAGGTGACAGGCTAAGCACACCGTCTCGTGCTAAGCTTAGGCTTTTTGGCTTACTGCTTTCATTTGGGGTGTGCTCAGCTCGACTCCAGTTTACCTTTTATTATCTTTTTCTAATTTTTCTTTTGTTATTTGTTTGTTTAATTTTTTATTTGAATTTTTATCTTACTTTTTATTTGTCCTTTTGGTAGATGGCCTCGAGAAAACGAAGAGGATCCTCCTCCTAGCCTCGCCAGGAACCCGACACCATCCATGGTACTTAGGATTTCGAACGCTTTAACTCACAGGTGGCTTGGGCGCGGTACTGCAAGAACATCCACCTCAGGACATTCTTCCTGAGTGGTGGGTATCTCTGGAGCCTGGCCAGTACGATGAATATTTGCATGAGTTGCAGAGGCGGCGCTGGGATAGGAAGCTCACTGCACTGCTTGAAAATAACATTGATGTGGCCTTAGTGAAGGAATTCTATTCCAACATCTATGACCCTGACGAGAAGGCACCCAAGCAGTGAAAGATCCGGGGGAAGATTATATGATTTGATGCCCACACATTGAACCAGATCCTTTAGACCCCAGTGGTTCTCGAAGGAGACTCACAGCTAACCACCTACTCTGAATTACTCCACACCTACCCAGACCCGTCAGCCATTGAGGCCAAAATTTCTATGCCTGGCAGAAATTTCATGCCAAACGTCGAGGGGATTCTGTGGAAGATTCTGCGGAAGGACATGACCACCCTTGTCCAGACGTGAGGTGTTCTGTCTTACTTCAACCTAGCTTCGTCTTCTCATACCTCTGATCTTAACATGAAGATGGACATGGACGTGGGCAGCATGATTTCTTCACATATTACGCAGATCACCTAGTCCAGTTCAAGCAGACTAGACTTCCTTGCCCTTATCACTACCCTCTGTGACGCAAAGGAAGTCCACTCTGACACGTTCGCCTTTGAGTCCCTAACCGTTGCTATCAGCATTGCTTATATCCGAAAAAACTGCTGGCATCCCACAAATACTTTCGTGACATTCACAAGGACTAAAAAGGCTGGAGCTCGTGAGGCTGCTGCTGCCGATGCTGTTCCCAGCCATTCTCCTTCACCTTATCCTTCGACTTCTGTTCCACATGAGCAGTTGCATCCCATGCTTACTAGCCTCCACCAAGGCCAGTACCTGTTGATGCAGAGTCTCCACCAGCTATCTCTTCAGCAACCGATGATGTCGCCAGAGGATTTCCTCTCCCGTGTCGCTTGGCCTGGGGACAAACCTTCCTCTGTCGGGGGGTGGTGTTGTTGGATCTGGACCTGCTGATGAGGATGTTGTTGTTGGTGTTAATGATGATTATCTGACAAATGTTACAGCAGCTCAGGGAGCATGGGACCCATGACTGTCCAAGGACTAAGGCCATGTTTTTCACACGACATTTTATGCTTTCTGTTTTATGCTGTCATCATTATTTTATCGCATTCTAGACACTTTATATATTTTTTTTACTTTGGATTTGTCTATGCATGATAGATAGTACTTTTTGGTTGACACATTTTGGTAACAATTTTTTAAGTCATGTTTGGTAAATCGTTTGCATGACTGAGAATTGCGTTTGTGTGAAATTTCAAAATTTTATTCGTGAGCGCGCGTTGTGGTTAAATGGTTTCTTGAATTGTTGTGCATGAGTGAGACGGTTAGCATGCATGATAGTAAATCTTGCGAAGAAAAACTCTAGGTTTCACTACACTATGTGTGTTGTGTACCTCTTAACTGTGAGAGAACGATTGATTGTACTTTCTGGCTTTGCATGAATCTTGAACTGCTTGAGTGCATGTATGACATAGATATGATCATGGCCTTGTTGATTAATTTAAATTTAGCCACTTGGCCAAAAAGCAAACCCTGTTGATGATAAATGTTGAGTCTCTTGTACCCTTTTGAGCCTAATCTGGTAATGAATTTTGTTCTTGAACCTTGAACTAAAAAGAATTTGAAAATATGTTCACCTTACCTTAGGTTGTAGGAGAACATCATTATGGATCAAGAAAAATTTGTTCCAAATTTGGGGGAGTGTATTTGAGTAAATTCTTTTGTAGGGATGTGAATAAGAAGCGCATAGAGGATAATCATTATATTATACCTTGAAGAAAAAAACCAAGGTTAAGAAAACCTTTGTGTGCTGTTGTTGTGGCAAATCAAATGAGGATGGGAGAATAAGAAAAAGTGGTTTTCTAAAGAAAATAAGGAATGACTGAAAATCTCCTAGAACCTAATTGTTGAATTATGAGAAAAACCATGATTCCTTGATAGCCCAGCCACATTATAAACTGAATGAAGTCCTCTGTGATCCATGTTGTATGTGTATGATTGTGTTGAATGAGATGATGTGCAAAGCTGAGAATTTTAATTTCAATTGTATTGAATGAAAGATACGTGATTGAAACATTTGTGTGCTTGAGTAAAATACTAGCCTTGTAAGGAATGAAGCAAAAGTTGATCTTTCTTTGATAGTTGTCATTCTTGCTAACTCTGTTCACTAAAGTGCATGCATTGTTTGATTCCACGATGAGATCATGACTAGTGTAAACTTAAGGATTGGATTTTGAAATTGTTTTGGAATTTCGCGAGTATCTCAGTTGTTATGATTCGGTTACATTCCTAACAATGTCATTGATCTAACTTAGTTAGCATTTACTTACTTTTGCTTGAGGACAAGCAAAGCTTTCAATTTGGGGGAGTTTGATATTCTATGCATACGTAAAGTTACATGTAAATTACATAGCAATTATCTCATCTTTTCCTCTTTTAATACTTCTTTTGTGAATAAAACATAGGAATTAGCTTCTTCTGAGCTTTTATCTAGTAGATGCTAAAATGAGTTGATTTATAAAGTGTTGGTTGTGTTTTCTTTGTAAAAATTCACTGCAAGGGCATGGAAGCAGAATTGAGGGTCTGAAGTTGCTCGCTTAGCGCAACAGGCTTGCTCAGCGCGACCAGCTCGCTTAGCGCGTGGTCACTTATCCAGCTCGACACTGAAGGTGCCTTAGCACGAAATCTCCTGCTTAGAGCTCGACCATGACACTGGGCTGCATTTTAAGGAGAAACATGGAGAAACAAAAGGAGAATTATTGAGGGCCAGAGAATAGAGCTAGGGCACGAGAGAAGGGAGAAATCCCACTCACTTGGGGACTTCTTCCTCCATCTTCCTCCATTTGCTTCCATTTATCTTGCTTCCTTTTTGTATTTGTAAGCCTCTCATGACAATGGGAGGCTAAATCATCCATTGCTGGGAGCTCAACAACCAAACAATCTTGATGTAGTGATTCTCACTATCTATTTAATGTTATCTTTGTATTATTGTTATTTTTCTGAGTTTATTGTCATGTTTGTGTCTGATCATCCATGCTCATGTTTTGTTTTAGGATTTATGGATAGGGAAGTTTTTATCTCCTAAGAACTAAAAAGAACATCTAAGTGATCCATATCTAAGGATAGAATTGTATTGTTTAGCCTAAGTTTTCGTCTCTATCCTTAATGCAAATTGTTTAGCATAGCTCTTAAGGGATTAGAAGTAAAGTTAGGTGATTTAGGCTCTTTCACATGAGGAATCACAGTTAGAGTAGATTAGAAGACGAAGGTAGAGAATAATGTTAAATAGAGAAAAATCCTTAATATTTCATCAAGGGTAGTTTCGGTGAGATGAGCCCCCAACACATCACAAAATTCTGCATCAATCGACAATTCACCCCTAAGTGTTGGTGTCCTATCTCTTTAATGTGCTCTGCTTAATTATCTTTATTTATGTTGAATTTTATATTTCTACATTAATGTTAGACAAATGTCAAATTTAATTCATTTTTCGCTTAAAGTTAGAAATATACAAACTTTAAGTATAGTCAAAGTCCCTATGGACTCGATACTCGGACTTACCATTTTATTATTACTTGGACAAATTGGTATGCTTACCAAATTGTTAACAATGGCTATGGGCAATTTTTCTCCTTCCTTTTCAACATTCAAACAAAGAGAGTTAGGAACCATATAATAAAGATTTTGTCTAGCTAATAACACTCTCTTCACCTCTTTTGCTCTCAAGAACAAACTCTCTTTGGCCTCATGAATGTTTTTGCTCTCAACTTTTTTTTCTACTATTTTATTTCTCACTAGTTTTCCTCTTGGATAGCTCATGGCTTTTTTTTTTATTGCTATCTAGCAGTATTTTTTTAAGCTCTTGAACTCTCTTTTCTTTCATCATCACTTGATCCTCACACACTTGTTTTGGAGTCAAAGGTCTCAAAATAGTTTTCTTGCCTAAGTGCTCAAACTCAAAAGTGCTCTCCATGCCATTGTGTATAATTTTCCTATCAAATTGCCAAGGTCTTCCAAGGAGAATATGTCCAGCCTCCATAGGTACAATGTCACAAAGAACTTCATCCTTATAAGAGTTAATAGAAAAAGGAATGAGCACTTGAGAATTTACCACCACTTCTCCACTCTCACTAAGCCATTAGAGCTTATATGACCTAGGATGACTTGTGGTTGACAAGTGTAATTTCTCTACAAGCCTTGTACTAGCTACATTGGTGTAGCTGCCTCCATCAATTATAAAAGAGCACACCTTGTCTCCAACTAAGCACCTTGTGTGAAAAATATTTTATCTTTCAATCTCCTCTTTGTCAATGCAAAAATTGTTCAACATTCTCCTCACTATCAAGAGATCACCCTCAAAGGATTCCACAAGTGTCAGTTCTTCTTCTTCACTTTAAGAGCTAGTTGAGCCATGTGAAGACTCACTCTCTATGCCTCCATCCTCAAGCAAAATCATTGTTCTCTTGTTGGGACATTGTGAAGCAATGTGCCCCTTGCCAAGGCACTTAATTAAAGCATTTTATATTGCTTGATTTTGTTGAAGTAAGGTCTAGAATTTTTTTGCTTGAGCTCTCCACCTTTTCTTCTTTATTTTTCACTTGAGAAACCTCACTCCTAGGCTTGTCCTTCCAACTGGAATTTCCAGCCCCATTGGTTTTGGAAGATTTCCTTCTTTTGAGTTATTGCTCCACTCTTTTTGTGGACTAGCTCCTCAATTGTGTCATAGGAATGTAGCTCCAACACATCTTGAATTTCCCTATTCCAGCCATGAAGGAACCTAGCCATGGTTGCCTCTTGGCTCTCCACAATTTCAGCCCTCATTATCATCAATTTCATCTTCTTATAGTAGTCATCTACACTCTTATAGCCTTGGAATAGTCTTTGGAGCTTGTTGTGGACTTCTCTTGACTAATAAGTGGGAACAAATCTTTCTCTCAAGCACCTCGTCAAGTCATTCCAACCATTGATTCTTGGCCTCCTCAACCACTCTATGTCAATTTGAATTAGTTCCACAACACCAAAGCATAGCCACTAAATTCTAGTGTTGCTAGAATAAATTTCTTCTCTTCATCAAAGTCTTTGCATGAGAAAATTTGCTCTATTTTCATCTCCTACTCAAAGTAAATTTATGGATCATTAGTGTCAAGGAACTTTGGAATCTTAATTTTCACTCCACTCAATCCTCCATTCCTCCCTTCTTTATCATCTCTCCTAAACTTCCAATCTTCCTCCTCTCGATTTTGTCTCCTATGATTTTGTCTTCTATTATTTTGTCTCCTATTGTTGTTTTCTCTCCACTTCTCCCTCGCATTTCCCTCCTCTACATAATTTTTTCCATGAGAGGATGCATATTCACTCATCCTCCTATCCTCATAAGCCCCTCCATCCACACTACCAATTGGATTACTCCTTTCTTTGTGTCTCCCTTTGTAACTCCTCAAATCTTGCCTCCATTTTGGTTTGTAATTCCTCCATTTGTATTGTAATGACCTTCATCAACCTAGAGGTTTTAGGCGACAAAGCTTCTTTTCCCCTTGAGCTCATCTTTCAAAAGAAATGGTTAGTAGAAACATAAGTATATAGGAAAATTCTCACCACTCTCTAAGTGTTTGCTTCATGTGATATTTTTGTAAAAACGAATCAGTTATTTGATTGTGAGTTCTTGTATTCCTAAAGTCAATTTATTTAACATGAAGTTCACTAAAGATATGATTGCATCTTTTATGAATTATAATTTCCTTCTTGTATATGTTTTTATTAAGATAATCAGTTTATTCAGGATGGGGATTTACGAACATTTAGTAGCAGCTTTATGACTGATAAGTTTGGTTTTGTTTTACAAACTTCCTCTCTGATCCAACAATGAACATTATGAATGCCCTTAAATAAACCTGAACTCAAATGCGAAAGCTGAATGAAACAAATAATATTGGAAAAAACCTTTTAGATGCCATATGAAGTTTTTGCACCTGAGATGTTATATGCCTTTTGTCTTTATGCAAAACCTATGCACAAGAGCGTAAGTGTCTCCATAAGTACAAACTAAGTAGTTGTACGACAAGTTTTGCATAAACATCAGTTGATTGTATATATAATATATATATATATATATATATATATATATGCTTGTTAGGAGTGTGGTTTAATTTCTTTATTTCATCTTTATAGAAAAAAATTAAAATATAAAATAAATGTGAGAAAAGGAAGCAATGGTTTGTAACTTTAATGTTTATGGAATTAAAAGTCATCATATTTAGGAAAACAGAATTTCATACATAAATGTTTGGTAAATATCAAACAAGAAAAGTTTATAGTTGTTGTACTTGAAATTAAATTACATGAATGCATGATTAGATTATCTGGACACTTGGACAGTCACTAGACTTATTTTTGTATTGCTTATGTCGACTGTTCCTAAAATCTGAAAATTTTGAATCATATAATATAATGGTTTGTACTATGGAGAAATTTATTAACCTTCAGAATAATTATGCGTTGGGAAACATTGATTCTCTCCTATATGTTACATTTTTTTAAAATATTGTCTTTACCTTTGAATATACATGCCTTGTGAAGAAGATTTGTTTCAAGAAACCTCTAAACGCACTGGAATTTCTTGTATATATACTTGGCTATTATTGATGACCTTGAAGGATGCTAATAGCTAAGGAATGACCACCTCTAACTTCCATTTTCAAATGCTTTCTTGGCTCTTGCATTCCTAATGTACACAGCTTAGAAAATTGTTGCCTATTTGTTTGAATCTTGATAAAATTTGATGATGCTCTTGGACTTGTTGGAGTTGATTTCATCTTGACAACTTTAATCCATTTGTTCTGACTTATGATATTTTCACTTTAATAGCCACACAATTAGTGCTTCTTCTTTTCTTTTTTTTTTCTTTCTGCAGGTCTTAACATGTGGATTTCCTCCTTTGGAGGATAGAGATAAGTCAGTTACACTACTTGTAGGGCATGACTTTTTTGGCGGGGATCCTTTTACTAAGGAGGAAACTGTATCCTTACGATGTCCTTCCTTGTATTAAGCTGATACATGTTTATTATTATTACGAAACTTGAAGTTTGTTTGGTATCATACTCCCACAAAATGTATCATTCCTATACCTTTTTTAAATAGATTAGTCTGGCAGAGATGGAGGAAAAAGCTGTAAATGACATGTTTGTTATACTTTCTGTTATTTGGCTAGACAATGAAGAGGTAATTTGAAATGTTGATTTGTTTCTCTTTTTTTCTTCCTTTCCTTAAGCACCTTGTTAGTAGTATGTGGCTTGATGTAATCTTGATGTTGTTTTTCCTAGAGAAGACTTTGAAAAAGTTAGTGGCTGTTTTGGATGGCTTTGAGAAGGAGAAAGTGGTTCCTTCCTTATTTGTTTTCATGGGAAACTTCTCTTCTAAGCCATGTAACCTTTCATTTCATTTTTATTTGAGCCTCAGGTGAATTCCACTTACGATGTTTGTATTTTGTTCATTAACAGTGATAACTAAAAGTATGGAGTTAGGAAAGTATAGCTGGGATTAGATTATATTATTTGATGTGTCGTGCATTATAATTAGTTTTAATAAACAATGTTGTCATCATTTATATTATTGCTTAAAAAAGGATATTGTTTATGTAAGGATAAAATTCATTAGAAACCTTAATATGCAGAATGCAGTTTGGTAAGCTGGGGGAAATGATTTTAACTAAAAGAGCAAAGTAAATTTCTGTTTATTCCAGGTCCTGATGATGCAGGTATTGACATTGTTGATAATTACTCACTCTCTTTATTTTTTCTTCTTCCTATGTTATACATCACTTTCAGGAATTTCATTCAGGTCCTTCAAATGTTCTTCCTATATGTGCTTTACCAAAATATTTAACTGAAGAGCTCCAAAAGCACATTCCCAATGCCATATTTTCAAGTAACCCCTGCACGTTAATGTTACATTTAAATATTATTGCATGGGACATAATTAATTTTGTGCTTTATAATTGGTATGGAAGCCGATTGCTTTTACTACATATATCAGTTTGGCTACAAGGTCAAATTTTATACCCAAGAAATTGTATTTTTCCGCCAGGATATGCTGTATAGAATGCGCTGTTCATGTTTGATGCCTCCTACAGAAGAGACTTGTGATCATTTTGAACATGTAGTTTGCACCTCGTGTGTTTTCTAATTTATTTACCAAGTAACTTTTGGTTTCTAGAATCTTGAAACTCAGATTTTGGGTTTAAATTGCACTTGTTGCTGCTATAACCCATCAGAGTCATCTATGTCCACTTCCTCTAACTGTACATGTACAACCCATCATCTTGAATTATGATCATTGTCTTTATCTTTATCCAACTCCACACACAATACTGCTCATATTTGAATTTTTTTTTGTGACAAAGATATTTAACTCATGTTTGGAATATAAATTGCTATTTTGCAAACTGACTACCTATCTAGATAAAATTGGATAGTAGCTACTATCCAATTACTACTACAAAAGTCCTATTCCACGACATGCGGTCCACGTCGGTTGTTAAAAAACCGATTTTGAATGCTGACTGGTGGCAATTTTGTAATTTTTTTGAAGAAGACTACAAAAACAACGTCGGTTCTCAGTGTGCCCGTCATTGTTTATCATCATACAAAGTCGGTTATATAATAACCGTCTTAGTCTTCCATTATTCAAAGTCGGTTTTGATAAGAACCGACTTTGATTCTTTTTAAAATTTTAAAAACAGAATATCCCCTTTGCGTCCCGACCCTTTGTCACATAATTCCCTAACCTCTCCATTGAAGGTCTCCCTCGCGAATCGAAGCACCGGTTTCAATCTTGGAAGAAGAACGACAACTCAAGCAGCGTTCTTTACATTGTTTCCATTGAAGAGCTCTTGTTCACTAATGAGTGTTGTTTCCGGTTAGACGCAGAAGCTAGGGTTCCAGTTCGCGAAGCAAAATCGTTAAGTTCTAGGGCTCGCAGAAATGGGTAGGGTCGTAGAAATAGGTAGGTTCCAGTTTCTGTTCCAGGGTCCAGGACCTGATTCTCGCATTGTATATATAGATGGTGCTTTTGATCTCTTTCATACTGGACATGTTGAGCCAAGACCGAGAGGGAAATCCTCGAATCCGTCGACCACCCCTTCCTCCCCACCCTCTACGCCACCATCAACGCTGCCAAATGGCTCTGCCTCCTCACCGAGTTCTGCCCTGGCGGCGACCTCCACATCCTCCGCCAACGCCAGCCTCACAAACGCTTCCCCAAACCCACCGTCAGGTATCATCATTCATTCCTTCATTATTATTACCATATCATTTATCCGTGAAATACATTGTCCCAGAGTTTATAATAACTTTCACATCTTACTCAACTAATCCAACTAGACCCTCTTCACTCACAGTACTTTGTACATGACATTTTGAATGTGATTTTCTGAAACTAACAATCATAGTCTCTATATGGCTCTGAACGTGTTTTCAGACACACGGTTGGTTGGTTAGTTTTAGTTGCAGTGTTTTCTGTTTTGGGGAGTGGAATGAAAGTGTGAAACTGAAAACTCAAACGAAGGAGGGTGGGATCTGGTGTATTTATTATATATTTATGTATGTGACTTCAGTGAGTGTACTTAGATTATGGTTACCACCTTGTGTGTGTGTGTGTGTGTGTATGTGGAGATAAGGTTTGAGAATTTTCAGTTGTGGATGGATTTTCAGCCTGTTATGAAAACTGTATGCGGCAACAAAGTGTTATCTGTCATGCATGTGGTGTATGTACGTATTTAACTGAAAAGTGAGAAACACATTTGGGCAGTGATATTAATTTGGATGTGCTCCTCTCCAGTTTTTTATTTTGCTCTGGATTTTTAATGAGTTGAATTTTCTGCTCTGTATATAGAAATTTCTTTGTACTTGGGATAAATAATATTGAATGATTTTACCAATCCCTCAAGAGCATAGATTTCAGATATTATAACTTCTGGCAAATAATGTTGTAACTTTTTTTTTTTTCGGAGGGGGGTGGGGTGAGTTGTGACAAGCCTTTTTGGATTTTGGAGCTATTTGATTGCTTTCAAGATGTAAAATATAACTAATTCTTTGTCACATTGTGGTGAACAGCTTGCATCTTTGTTTAATACTTCTGGCTGCTAGTTTTTGACTTCGTGAAAAATTTATTTTCTTCTGTCAGAATTTTGTGATGATGTGACATCACTGACATGACATGATCCTGCATGCTTGCATGTGTGGCTTCATTATATTATGGGGGTGAGGGTTCAGTGATTCCCTCCTTGTCATAGGTCTTTGTTGAATGTTGGCAACTTGGTTGATGGTCTGTAAAGAGCTATAGACATCTACTTGAAGGAAGGATTTTGTAACATGAAGCATAAAATTATCCTATGATAAAAAAATTAGCATGAATTGACTCACAGTAGGTTTTTTTGCATTGCTTCTATCCTTGTGGCCATGGAAAAATTATTTTAATTATTTGATTGATTCCCCTCATGACATATCCCATATATTGAGTAACATGATTCTGTCATTATTTTATTGTGTTTATTATTAATTATTAAACCAATATTTAAAATCTTGTATAATGAAGCTTGTTATGCTGGAGCATTGCTTAGCAAGTTACATATCTAAACTGTATCAGTTTTCTACTGCTGCATTAAACTAATTGGTGCTGCTTAATACTAATGTGTATATTTTTTAAGGACTAAGAAAGGACAATGGTGAAATGATTAAGTCTGGGAATATAGAGCTTTTCAAGCAAGTGGGTCCCTTTTAATAGGCATAATATTAGAGCTAGTTTTGATGGAAGAATGTGAGGGAAAAAAAAGGTAGTAAAACCCAACATCGACACTCAATTATTCCTCTCAAATTTAAACACCTTCCAATTTTGCTTTCTTTTGAATGACTATGGAAGGTTTATTTGAACTTTACTGAATGATTGACGATTCCAATTCTTAAAAAGGCCTTTGTCTATCAAAATTTTCTCCAACCAATACATAAGAGCAGCTGCTAGGTTTGTTTAATGATTAATTCTTTTGTCTTTGCCTTCAATAAAGTAATAGTCTATTTGTACCCACCACTAAACAAATCATTAAAACAGACACCAAATAAAACTCCATGCATTTTACTCTTTCCATCTTATATAATTTATTTTTAAAGAAATTTATATTTCATATAAAATATTGATTATATAAATTACAATGATAAAATGACTTTGTTTGACAAAAATACTCATTGAAAAAATTTAAAATGTAATTATAATGGAAGAAGCATTTGTTCATGATATTAATTACACCTGCTATTTATTTTTGTGTTTTGAACTTTTGCTATGTTTCAACTGTGGAGTAATATTTTATACATTGGCCTGAAGTGTTTTTCTCTGCTTACTGTATCATACTTGTTACTCTTGCCTTTCTTTTCTATTGTTATGCTGTTGGTTGTATAAACTTTGTCAGCATTTCTCTTTTTAAAGTTTGTTGGGCAATATTTAACTGGAGAAACAATACTTTTATAGGAAAAAAGAATCTGATAGGGTAGTGATTTCTGATTGTAAAGGAAAGAAGGACAAACAGAATATCATACAAACTTGCATCAAGTTTTTTACTCTTGGCTCAAAGTGATCTGGACAAGCCTTGGTTACACTTTGCCACGTATATATCAGGTTAGACACTTTAGTACAAACCGTAACTGCTTGTTCTTCACTATTTACTTTCGGGGTTCTACTAAGCAGAGTTGTTACTTGAATAGCTTGCCCAGGGTGGTACAGCTGTAGGGACTGGATTGAATACCAAGAAGGGGTAAGTATTCTTCTTTATTATATTCTTTCATGACAATGACTAATTTTTATTAGTAGGAAGTATATCTTTGAAGACAATGACTAATTTTTATTAGAGATCATTAACATACATAAGATGTGTATTTTTTTTAACATAATTTATTTTGTATCCAAGGTCAAAAATAAAATTATGAATCATTGGAACCCAAATCGCTATGATTTATGCTTTGATATTAGTTGAACTTGTTGAATGAACTGAATTCAAGACTTATAATATGTAAGGACACTTGGGAGATGTTTAGTTTAATTGAATCTGTTGGTGGTACAAGAGTAGACACTTATCCTTTTTTATTATTACTAATTTTTGTTTCTTGAATTGCCTATGCTGTTGAATGAATACTAGTTTCAATCTATCCTTGTTTCCAGGATGGTTGCTCGTTATGCTCCTCCTGTCTCGTACAACTTTCTCAATGTCATTCGCCTTGGCAAGAATAAAAGAACTTTATTTGAACAGGTATTCCTCTCATGTTATGAATACATTGACTGTCAATTCTCTTTAAAGTGTTATTTTTCTTGCCCAGAACAACAAAATTGTGGGCACTGGACAGGGTTCCATGTGCTGTCTACTGTGCTACTTCTTTTTCTTGCTTTGTCTCTTATAAATTCTAGAAGGTATATTGATACTATTGCTATGTTTGTTTATTTGGTGAAATGTTTGCTTTATTATTTTTTTCGTTGAAATCTCTCTCAGAAGCTTGAGCTAAATCTTCTTTAAATACCAAATTAGCTAATCCAGAATTTCTGTATATGTGCAGGTTAAAGGAATGTTAACAGATTTTGGAGAGAACATGCACTACCAGTTTCTTGAAATTCTTCGCAATTTATTGGACTTGTGCACATTGTCTAGACCACAGGTTCATGTTTCTACTATTTTCTGGAACATATCAATTTTTACCTTGTTTGTAACTTGTTTTTGCATGACCATTATTCTTCTTGACTGAAATATATTTATATTTGTGTTTCTTATGTAGTTCTTAATTTTTAAGGAGAGGTCTTAATATACATAAATGTATGTCATTAACATCATGATATATATGTATGTATGTTTATATATATTATATATATATATGTATATATACTCTTGCACAAATAAAATCATTTTATTAACAATTTTGAATTATTTTTTCTATAAAATTATTAATTCATGTTTTTAAATTTTTTTGACTAATTTGATTGGCAATTTACACCTTTTGAGACTCTTTTTTTGTTCAATTTTTTTCATTTCAAATAACCTTGGCTGATAGTTACTGCAGTACCATCCTGGCTGTCTCACGAGACCATGGTTTGAAGTTTTACTTTTGATTCTTTTAATATAGACGCTTTTGAAGTCGGTTATTTCAAATAACCGTCTTAAAATAGTCAGTCTACATATTCAAAGTCGGTTATTTCAAATAACCATCTTAGAATCTTCATTTTTGTTTTTTTTTTATAATTGATGCATTCAAAGTCGGTTATTTTAACTAACCATCTTAAAATGGTCAGGCTACATATTCAAAGTCGGTTATTTCAAATAACCGTCTTGGAATCTTCATTTTTGTTTTTTTTTTTATAATTGATGCATTCAAAGTCGGTTATTTTAACTAACCGTCTTAAAATGGTCAGGCTACATATTCAAAGTCAGTTATTTCAAATAACCGTCTTAGAATCTTCATTTTTGTTTTTTTTTTTATAATTGATAGATTTAAAGTCGGTTATTTAAAATAACAGTCTTAAAAGGCTGGGGTAGCCATACAAAGTCAGTTATTCCAAATAACCGACTTTGTATCTAAGCCTTCAAAGTCGATTTTTGCAAATAACCGACTTTGTATTGAAGCTTTCTAAGTTGGTTTTTTAAAATAATCGACTTAGAAAAGACGATTTTTTTTTAAATAATTATAAAAATTTCAAAGTCGGTCCTTAAAAAAATCGACGTTATTCGCTTACCTATTTAACGTGATCGGAGACAAGGTCGGTTCGGAAGTCGACTTTGTATGGTCAAAATAACCGACCTTGAAAACCTATGCTGTAGTAGTAGATACTACAAGATAGTAGATACTATTTCACTGCTTCCTTCCTTTGTTAATCTGATGCTATTAACATATTTCTTTACCTATTATTTCTTCAAAGTGTGGTTTTTTTTACAAAAAAAAAAAATTCATTACTAAATTGTATTTCTATTTAATCTATATTTAAAATTAAATATTAAATATAGATCAAATTAGCGATTGAATTTTATTTTTTTAAAATTAAATATTAAATAGCCACCCAATTAGCAATCAAATTATTATTTTAATTTAGATTATATTTAAAAATTTATTATTAAATAGGGACCGAATTAGCGACTGAATAATTATTTTAATTTAGTTTGTAATTAAAAATTTATTATTAAATAGCGACCGAATTGGCCACCAAAATCATTTTTAATTCATTTTATATTATAAAATTAGTGACCAAATTAATAACCCAAATTTATTTTAATTTATTTGTTTAATTATTTATTAGCCACCAAATTAGCAATCGATTGTTGTTGTTGCTGATTTGGTCCCCAGGAAAAATAACAACCAAATACCAACGACCGAATTTTATATCCTATCAATCGAATGTTTCAATCGCTAAATAGAGACCAAAATTCTATTCAGTCGCTAAGGGCTTAGTGACTAAGGGTTTTACGATGCACTTAGCGATAGAATTTAACTATTAAGCGACCGCCTTCTGCGGTCGCCAAAATAAATTTGTAGCGACAAACCTAGAAAAGTGAGAATATTGACCTAAAAAGATGAGAATACTTGGTGCATACTTGTGGAGGTTAGATTATTATGTTAAAAAACAACCAAGAGAGGCTAAAAAAATAATATTGAGAAAGCTTAGGGAGATTTAAGGTGAAACATACCCCTTATAGTTGGTATTTGTCTTAGTGGAAAAATTCTATTAGTGTGAGAATTGGATGTAGTCTAAGGTTTTCCTCAAAAACAAACATGCAAAGATAAGAATACTGTCATGAAAATGATGAAGAACCCCTCTTTGTATCACAAATTCAGCATTTCATACATAAGTTTCTTTAGGTAATGTTCTAGAAAAGTATAGAAAAAAAAAATAACAAACTGGATTGAGTAAGAAATGATAAAACAACGTCAGGTGAAGATTCACCACTTTTAATTAGAAAATTCAAAGATAAGAATCAAGGGTACTTCCTAAGAATCTAAAGAGAGTTTCCTCTCACAAAACTTCAAAGTTTTATTTCAAAATGAGTTAAAATCTCATTACAAGGTCAATCCTATGATACTGTAGACCTAAGAGTATCAAGGCCCATGACTAAAGGTTCAGATATAAGGTAAAAATATTAAGTTAAACAAATTAATAATGAGATTTAAGTTCAATACAAATGATAAGATTCAACAAAAGGTTAAAATATAAAATATTTTTTAATAAAAAATTTATTCTTATCTATATACTTGATTTTCTTAATTGTATATCTTTTTAAATTTTTTCTCTTTTATCTTTATGTCTAAATTTTTTTCATTAATTTTTGCAAAAGAAACTCTAATAGTGAAAATAAATTAATATTATAATTTAAACAATTTCATTAAACTAAAATGTAATTTATATAGTTGAAAAATATTTATTTATCATATATTTTAATTATATAAAAATAAACATTTATTTTATTAAATGCACATATTAAAAAAATACTAAAACAATATAATATATTACTAATGCACCGTTCAAGTTGGAGAACTGGAGAAGTAACCCCTACAGGCTAAAGAAATAAAGTGACCATTCGAATTCATAATATAGTACTACAATACTATTTATATATATTCGACTATTTACTCTATAAGAATTTCTCTACCAATTAATTAAAGAAATAAAGTAAAGGACGAAACTCATTTGTACCTTGTAAGGAGTAAACGACGACGCATACCAAAGGGTATTTTTCCTCCATTACACTAGTTTAGTTGGAAAAATTCTCAATCTACACTAGTTTGCCAAATAATTCATAAAATGCATTGCTTTTTAAATGAAGTGAAAAGTCTGGGTGGGAGAGTTCGACTTCTCTCTCTATGTGGCTTTTTTTTTTTAAGTTAATATTTAAAAAAATAAAAATTGTTGCTATTAAAGGAAATCAGGAATTGAGTGTCTGACTTCCGTACATTAAATTTTGTTTTTTTAAAATGATTATATTTTTAAGAAATTTTTTTTTTGAAATTTTTTTAAAAAATTTATTGGTTTAATAATTTTTAGTAGTATTAAAATTAATAAATATTAATGTTAAGATATTTTTTTAATGTATTGGAGAAATTTTTTTAAAATTGTCTAACATGACCACTTAAACATTATTTTAAGGGTCGAAAAAATGTTTGTTTTTTTTGTTTTTTGGCCATTTTTTTGAGGGCGTTATTGATAAACCTGTTAGACGATATTTTTTTTTTGGATTCTTTGACGTGAAAACTATGAAAAAAATTGAGACATTTTTTTAATGCATTGGTGAATTTTTTTAAAAATTGCCTAACATGACCACTTAAATATCATTTTAATGATCGAAAACATGTTTTTTTAGCCTTTTTTAAGGGCGTTGTTGATGAAATTGTTGGACGATATTTTTTTTATTGTTTGACGTGAAAACTATGAAAAAAATTTGAAGACATTTTTTTTTAAATTGTCTACTATGACCACTTAAACATTGTTTTAAGGGTCGAAAACATGTTTTTTTTTTTGTTTTTGACCATTTTTTTAGGGCGTTATTGATGAAACTGTTAGACGATATATTTTTTTTTGAATTGTTTGATGTGAAAACTACGAAAAAAATTGTGAAGACTTTTTTTAATGTATTGGAGAATTTGTTTAATAATTGCCTAACATGACCACTTAAATATTGTTTTAAGGGTCAAAAACATGTTTTTTTTTGCCCTTTTTTTTTTGAGGATGCTGCTGATGAAATTGTTAGACGATATATTTTTTTTGGATTGCTTGACGTGAAAACTATGAAAAAAAATTGAACATTTTTTTAATGTATTGGATAATTTTTTTTTAAAATTGCCTAACATGACCACTTAAACATTGTTTTAAGGGTCAAAAACATGTTTTTTTTTTGTTTTTGGCCATTTTTTGAGGGCATCATGGTTGCGTGTAAATCTGTCAATGTCTATTACATGAATTATGTGTCACCGCTATTTACTTTGTAGAACATATACCACACAAATCAATGTGACAAGAATATGAAGGAGATCAATGGGGTCCTGATCCAAGCAAAAGAAGAAGTGCAAAGGGTCATCCGATTTCAAATCGCATTCCTACCGAAATGGACGAAGAAATTGAACAGGATACAAGAAAAAAATGTGAAATTTGTCAACAACAAGACATAACAAAACAAATTATCCTAACATACCTTCATAATTTTTAATCATTTTGTTTTTTATTTATCATTTGAATATATTTTTATCAATTAATGTTTAAATATAGTTCACAAATTTAATATTTCATTCTTGTATTTTTTAATTACACGATGTAAAACATGATCAGTTTATCCTTACTTCACAAAATTGATATAAATTAATATATATCCCCTTAACTAAAAAATAATGAAATAAACTCATAGTTCATTTTTCGTAATATATTATTAAATATTAGAATCGTTATTAAAAAATGAAAAAAGAAAGGAAATAATAGATTAAGAATAAAAATTCTAAAAATAGAATTATTTGTATTTAATAGAATAATAATTGAATATAGCTCAAATATAATGAATAATAAAATTGAATAAGTTTACATAATAAGTTTCTGCTTTTGTTTAATTAAAAAATACAAAAAATATCTATACTATAATAAGATAATGCTATTGAAAGGAAAGTAAAAGAGAAAATTACACTTGTACTTCCTCCAAATTACATCTGAATATCCTTCTTTTTTTACACTCTACAAAAAATCTTTTAATTATTTAGCTCACATTACACTCAAGCTCATTCCCTCCTAAACACCGTTTAATAATTTGATAGAAAATAGAAACATGTTGGTCACATGACTTTTAATGAAAATTCATGTCTAAAATACCCTCGTCTTTTTACTCGAAATCACATTTTGGATTTTACAAACTCTACTCTTCTTCAACAACCCTCTTCACTTACGTCAACCACCACCTTCTCCCTCTCCCACGACAGCATCATCCCTTTCTCCTTATCATCGTCATCGCCCACCAACATGACATCCGAGCGCACCCACTCCTGTCGGAGCAACCACCACCACCGTAGCCACCACCACCACTATGGCCGCCGCCATATCCACCTCCACCACCTCCTCGTCCGTTGTCGTAACTTTGACCACTATCACCGCTATGTCTGGTTCCTTGGACATTGCCGTTAGTTAACAACGTTAACAATAGGGGTAAAAGTAATGTATAAAAAGAGAGGAGTATCAAGTGTAATTTGAGAAAAATATAGTGGATGTGAGTGTAATTTACTCTAGCGGGTAATTTCGTCTGCTCAAATATTTCAGTTGACATTAGTTTACAACATTAACAGAAGGGGTAAATGTAATATATAAAAAAAATAACAAATTCCTGTATCTACGTCTATTTATCAAAAAAAAAAATTTCTACATCACCTTTTCGAAAAATTATTAAATAATAATTTAAATAATACATTTAAAATAAATTCTTTAAATTAAGACACTTATCTATAAATAAATATTGACTTATTTTATTTTAGATGAAAAAGTACTTAACTTTCATTTAAAACAAATAAAACTGATCGGAATTTTAGATATTTTTATTTTAATTATATTGGCATAACCAATATACTCATAACTTTCATTTAAGCAAATAAAGAATAGAAGAATTTTATCTTAATGAATAAAAAAGGCATTCACATTTAGTTTTGATTAAAGAGAGAACATGACTTTATTACTAGCTAACTCCACTCAATATTATGAATTCTTAATTATTTAATTTATATTAAATTCATGTAATATAAACACATGTTATTTAAAAACTATATATAGTTTTATTTAATAAACAATTTCAAATACATAATATAAAATAATAAACTATAATCTTAATGAACACATTAATTTGTAATCCTCTTTTATATATATATATATATATATATATATATATATATATATATATTATAAATGTCTAAGTTTATTTGTGGTCTTATTAATCAACTCTATTCAGTCTTCCTCTCACCTTTCTAAGACGGTTCCAGACCCGCCCTTGTTGCAGCCGACTTTGAAAGTCCTCACTTTCGAAGACGGTTATTGGACCGTCTTTGTAACCTAGATTCTAAGACGGTTATTGTGGAAACCGTCTTAGAATGGTAGGCATTTAAAGACGGTCTTTGAACGCGCCCGTCTTTGTTGGGTTTTTTAATTTTTCAACCTTCTAAGATGGTTATTGAGGAAACCGTCTTAGAAAGATAGGCATCTAAAGACGACCCATCCACGAACCCGTCTTTGTTGGGGTTTTTATTTTTTATTTTTTTAAAACCTTCTAAGACGGTTATTGAGGCAACCGTCTTAGAATGCTAGGTTTTAAGACGGTCTTCTCTGTTGAACGTCCTGAAATTTACGTTTTCTAAAACGGTTTCTTCATTAACCGTCTTAAAATGGTTTGTTTAATTTTTTTTTACATCTTCTAAAACTGGTTTTTTTTTTTTTTTTTATAATTATGCGTTTCTATTTTTCATAATATGAAAGGACAAAATGGGACTGTATTTCAATTTGGCAAGATATGGATTGATTAAAAAATAACACTATATGACAAATATTCATACACAGATGTTGTGTTCCTAATTCCTTCTAAAACAAGAAAAAATTAAAACAACACTATATCAACAAGAACTAATTATCTAATGATTCATCCATAAAATAATTGTCCGAACAAAATTTTATGAAATTATCTAATATAAATGTGTATTGAAACGGAACAAATGAGAGACATCGTATGATATATGAAGAACCTCCCTTCTTCCGTTTTGAAGCACTTCCATGACTCTCATTTTTTCGCTTGGCTTGTTGGCGCTCCCGCTTCACTCCTTTTGCTTTGTAAGGTAAAGAAGTTTCTCCAACCTAAACAATCACATTGTTGTTAGGAAATATAATCTTCAGGTAACTAATAAATAACCATTAGGCATTGCTAAGAACAAATTTGAGATAGAATACAAAAAAATTTGTCCACTGTTCAAATTATTCTGGAAAAACCAAAATAAGAAAAAGAATATTACAAAGAAGGTGAGCAAGCACTTGAGTAGGGAAGGGCAAAAGTGGCCCGGTGGAGGATCAAACCTCCAATATTACACCCAAGACTAGGAAGATTTGGGCTGGTAAAAATTTGACAAATATAAAATTGCACCAGACATGCATGACAAGGGCATGACTAGAGTTAGCTTATATACTATAGCATCTTAGCCATCAAAACATCTTCCAACACAGGCACTAAGTGTAATCCAACAGTGCAGAGGGTGGAGAAGGAAGCAGAGATTTCACTCCTATACATTTGCTTTAAATTCTGAGATGACTCAGACACCAAAAATATGCTTATCTAATTCTAGAAGGCAGACACAACTCAACTTTATTTGCCCTACACAAAGGTTCATGAATATATAAACATATCCTCACTTAAGAAGAGAAGCATAGAGAAACTGAAACATGGCAACATTCTTCAAACCATTCTAATCCTTCCAAGTTCCAGACATATCTACAAAGACCAAATGGTTTGTCTTTTAATTTGTAAATATGTATATTGTATAGTGTATATATATATATATATATATATATATATATATATATATATTTATATATATATATATAAAGGCAATGCTAAAAGTTCACCAAGATCTTGGGTGATAAGTATAATGTTCTAAATCACACAGGCACTCACGAATTCCGATCATGAGATGCGGTAACTATTCTATTTGATCTTGCACTCCAATCTATCCCAGAAATTACCTGGTCATGCTGAGAAAAAAGTCAAGAAATGACTTAGAAACTATTCACAAATTCTCCAACAAAATTAGTTAATCCATTATACACAGAAATGCATTAGAAAAAGAAAATAAAATCATTACTACACCCAAGTTTGATATAAACCTGCAGCATCTAACTGGAAGGAGACATCGGCTTTATTGGTAAAGTTTCTACAATAATTTTGGGGATATTGGATTTCAACCTTCACCGAGTTCATATAAACGAAAAAGTTATTTTTTATTGTGTAGTCACCACATGTGAGTGGAAAAAATAGAGATAGAACTTGCATGCGTTCATATACCGGTATACATATGCAAAAATGGAAAGAAAAAAAAGTAATAAAGATTAAACTCACGTTTTTGGCTGCTGTGCTAAATGCTTCCCTGTGGCTGATATCTGGATTCCTAGCCTTAATTCTTTGTATTTCTTCCCTGTAACCAGAATTATGTATATATCCAAATGGAATAACAGATGTATTCAGAGAAAAAATTACAATGTCATGAAACGCACATAATGACTTTGTTGACTTATTTTTTCTTTTAGAAAAATATGTTAACAAATTATATCTTTAAGTAATTTAAAAAATTCAAGTCATAATTTACTAATTAAAATATTCTTTTTAAAAAATAAGAAGAGTATATTAATATATATTTTTGGTAACACCTAGTGTTAATATGCTTTCAACTTTCTTTTAAGAAAAAAATATTTTAATAAGTTGCAATTTTAAATATATTTAACAAATCTAAAATTATACTAACTTGTTACATTTCTTTATCTCTGTGATGCCTATCAGTTATGATTATTCAATGATTATGAGTTATAAAAACAATAAATGCACTGATTTTTAACCACATAACACGTTTTCTTAAATGAAGTTAAGAAATAATTTTAATATAAATGAAATTAAAATATTATATTTTTAATATGTAAGCTATCTTTAATTATAAAAAAAGATAAATAAAAGGAACTAATGCAAATATATGTTATATTGCATAATAGCAGTGTTTTAAAACCGGTTATCTTTTCCCAATGACATATCTTCATGTTGCTTCAGGTTATATTTGTTGGAAGAGGATTGCTATTAATATTTGGAGGGAGGCTTTTAGGCTAAAGGATTTCTGGAAGAGTAGAAAGATTTTGGAGAAGAGAGATTTTATTACTTGAACTTGATTTTATGGCTTGATACAAATGAGCAAATCCTACACCTATTTATACTTGGCCAACTTCTCATCCAATGGCTAAGATTTCTCCAACACAAC
>PYAF01000473.1:70039-97832 GCA_007407185.1 Glycine tomentella | reverse complement strand
GATTTTATTACTTGAACTTGATTTTATGGCTTGATACAAATGAGCAAATCCTACACCTATTTATACTTGGCCAACTTCTCATCCAATGGCTAAGATTTCTCCAACACAACTTTGATCCAATGGCTATAATTTAACTTCTACACAATTCCACCTAAATATCTATCTTCTACACACTTCCATACTTATCCATATCATTCTATTTTTAAAGATATTTCTAGAACACATTTCTAGAACATGGGCCAAATGGGCTTCACACTCTAGAAAATAGGCTAATTGGGCATATGATTCTAAGAATTTTCTTAAGCCCAAATAATTATTACAAATCAAGTTTATTTTACATTCAACAATATTAGTGTCCAAATTTATCTGAATTTTTTTATATTTTTATTTAAAAACATTCTCTAATGTTTTTTTTTCTTTTTTGAGAATAACATTCTCTAAAGTTTTAATATGTAATCATTTTCTTTGCTACTGTCATATTAAAATTTGTTGTTAATAATTTTATATACATAAGAATTTTCATTTTTATATAACTGTTTATATTAATATGATTTGTTTCAAATGTATGTATTTATGATCTCATGCTTGTCCATCACTCAACTAATTATATTATTTGAATCATGAATAGTCATTCTCGTTAATCCTTTGATTTCACTAATTTTAATTTTTTAAATTGGAACATATTAATCATGGAATCCAAACTCCTCTATTCAACCATATATACTAACTAGAATACGTGGATATACATTATATACAAGAGTAGTTGAGGAAATGGCACGAAGTTTATTTAAAAATGTAAATTTGGAAAGAGCACTTACTTAATGAACCGATTGTAAGCAGAAGGAACACGTCTCTTCTCAGGAGCTGTATTAAAAAGGAGTGATTTGGTTAAAATATTGAACAGATTGTGTAGAATATAAATGTAAACAACATAAATCAATAATTTTAAATTAATTAACACATATTAACACTAAATATGACTTTCTAACAACCAAATTAAATCAGGTTGAGCTAGAACTTTTAACAAGAGCCAGCCCCATATATAGTTGGACGAACTGGCGCAGGGGCAAATTCAATCCACTAAAAAGTTACTGAAGTATCACTACCAATATCAATTCAATTAATATCAGAGCTTCACACTTGTCGATGTTAAAGTATTTATACAAATGTTGGAGAATTGAAGCTATCACATTCAATGGAGAGATGCTTCCCAGCACCAGCATTGCAATAAGAAAACAAATTGGTTGGTGAGGCAGAAGAAAGAGGTTGATGAAGAGGACGACAAATGAGGTTTTGAGAGAGAGAGAGAGAAAGGTAAGGGAAGTAGTAATATTTTGTTTCATTATGAGAGAGAGCAAGTGAGTGCAAGCTATAGTGAATACTAGAACATGTTAAGTTAGCAATAGCGCATAGCAGGAAGCTGAGGAACTGACATGGCAAAATTTAAAAGTTAGCACTCTCATCAAGAGACTTAAGCCAGAGCAAGAACACAAGACCCTTGACATGTGTATTTTTTGTAGGTGACAACATATGATGGTGGTATATCAATGAGCCTATCTTGTATAACTTCTGGGGCACCCTGAAATAAAAGGTCATAAGAATTCTTAAGAGGGGAACAATAAAGGAAAATAACACAGTAACTTACTAATCACTACTGTTAAAAAGTTTCTTTAAAACAGAAAATAACACAGTACCAAAACCAGTCCACTCGAATCTTTTTATCTCAACATGATATCCATAAAAGCTCTTGGAAAATAAAAAGTGCACAGGTCAGCCAGAGCCAACATTATAGAACCAAAATAAAATATTTTAGCACCACATTTTTTGATGATTAGTAAACCCACATGGTTATTTTACAAATCAATTTGCCTTCTTCCCAACTCACTTATATTATTGAGCATTTCATAACCCCTAAAATATATGATACTACAGTGTATTAATATGTAGTCTAAACCTCAAGTCATGGCTTCATTAACTATAAGCCAAAGTACATAATACCCAAGAAGCAACTTAAATCAAGAAGGACCTAATTGGGAAACAAGCATGTATCCAAAGGCATATATAGCTGCTAAACAAATGAACAACCCACGAACCTTCACAAAGGAAAAAAATTCCTGAATGCGAACAACAACTGCCATTCATTTTAAGTGAGATGCAAAATGGTAACGATGTACAATTTGGACAGGATGGCCATTTCCCCTGAAATATGACAGCATATCAGGATAAAACAAAATGACAGAGGGATTAAAAGTACAAACAGGACAGACATATTAATCAGGAAAATGAAAGAACAAGAATGAAGCATTCAAACCACAAACATCATAGACTATGAATATAATATTTCCCCAGAAGTAACATAGTCTTTTTTTGATCACTATATTCCTTGCTCAAACAACAGGAACATTGGAATGTAAACCAGTTTGCCAACCATGAGTGGCAGCAATCAAACTAAATGAACCCAAATACTATAAATTTCCAAGACATAAAATCTGACATTGCACATGATTAAAAAGAGACAATTATTTAGTTGCATATGGAATGAAAAGCAATACAGTGATAGATGGCAACCACTAAAGAGGTGTAAGTGGCAACAAATTTAGGGCATTTGCATAAACCTCTTGTTGCTGATCAGTGACAAATTAGAAGAGGATAAGAGTATCAAACCTTTGTTTTTATCTTAATGAAAGGAAGCTCTTCATCTGATATGATTTGGTTGATGGCAACTGAGAAAGCCAGACCATCACCTATTGAGGATAAGATGATAAAACTTGGCTAAGGTAGTTTGGTCACCTGAGAGATGATCAATAGAGACAAGGACAGGTCCAGAAAACATCTAGTAGGGAAAAAGTGGACAAAACTTTATGCATAACTGTATTAGTGGCAGTGGGACACTGGGATACAAGGCCAAAGATTTTTTATAATCTATATAAAAAGCTACAATCTACATGTACAACTTAAAAAAAAAAATTAAGGATTCCCCCTCCCTCTTTCAAGTTGATCCTGTATGGAGGCTTCACCTGATAGGATAAGGCCCGGTTGCTATTATTGTTGTACGATTAATAGTCCCATGTTGAGACCAGAACAAAGACAAATGAAGACAAAAAAAATTGATACCTATGCAGATATCCTAGTTGTTCCTTCCTTCACTTAGAATGCATAACTCTTATAAATGAAGACAAATGAAGCATAAATAGAAGTTGTATATAAATAAGACCACAATAATAATGTTTGTGAAAAATCACATCAAAAGAGTAGAAAATACCACTAAAAGCATATGAATATGTAGGAATTGGTGCTATTGATATTTCATCTGCAGAAGAAACCAAAGCAACATGATGATGAGAAGAAATGATACTTGCAGCCTCTCTATATTTGTGTTTTAGTATCTCTGCCTTATTGCATTTAGTTCTGCTCGTAATGTTTGAACTTGTTGCTGCAAAGCTGATATTGCACCCATGCATCCATACACTGAATCTTTTATCCTCAAGTTAGCTTCATAAATAAGGCTATTTGCTGCATCAGCTCTTTGGTCATCTGGTACCTCCTATACATAAAAATAAAATTTGAAAGAAAATAAATCAGTTTTTACTTCAATAAGAGAAGTGAATCTAAATGAAGAAAAAAAAAGTGACTAATTAATTTAGTGTGTGGAGCTAGTTATTAGGTGCTAACCATTAGCATCTTGGAGACATTGCTTGCACCAAACACTTTGTGGACAGCTACAAACTTTTGAGGCTCATATGGTGAAAAATAAGGAGAGAAAGGGCATTCTTCAGCACATGCCTTTTGATTGTCATGATCTAAGTGGTGAATTGAGACGGACAAAATTTCATACATAGACACAAACAAGGAAAGAAAATTTAGTAATAATGTTTCTTCTCCTATCATGCATCGCGCAAAATTCTAATCACAGTACACATTACTACAAGAAGGTTTCAAAAAATAGAGAATTTAAATGCAGTAGCTCCTCGATATCACATGATGAATCAGGAAATTGCAGAAAAACGCATCCAGAGAAGTGAAATGAAACTCCAATTGAACGGCATTTTCAAAAATTCACATTGCGAAGGCATGCAAAACCAAGATCCAAGGAGTTATAGGAACCGAATTAAACGACAAAATGTAGAAACTCTTGGAACATTAAAAACAGAAAGTGAGAGAAGGTAGATCTGCGAACCTTCATTCTGCTCATTATCGGGGAACTCTCTTTAGAGAGCCCGATCAATCATGTTGGCGAAGCTACCATCCTCGGATCTAACAAGCGAGGCATTAAGGAGGGTGGTTGTGTTGTCTCCGGCGAGGAGAAGCTCCGTCTCGGGGTCAGCGTCAGCGGCGAGGAGAGAGAAAGTGAATGAGGGAAGACAGAGAAGCAGATCGCAGAGAATGAGAAGGTTGAGAAATGCAGGTGACGTTAACTTCATCTCCCAGACTCAGAGAGAGAGCAATGGAGGAAATGGTGAAACGACACCGCTGGGGGTTAGCAGCACCGTCGTGTTTGGCACGCGAATTGTTTGTTTATCTCTTTCGCGCAGGAATACTTCAATGGACAACGCACCAAAGCTGCTGGTTAGAGGACGCCCTTCCCGTGACGGAGGCTGGGCCGCGATGATGGCAAAGTCGCACGCATGCGTGTTTGAGTGAGATGGAGAACGAGAGTAGGAGAGTGGTAAAGGAAAAGGAGACATAGTGAGCGTCAACAACCACAGTGAGGGAGCCCACGACGGAGAGCAAGAGGGAGTCACGAAATTAGGTCGCAAGAGGGAGGGTGCACGAGGTAGAGAAATTAGGTCTAGGAAAAAACAAATGGATGAGAAGGAAAAGCCAATTTAGGGGAAATTTTATTCAAAGACGGTTTCGACCAACCGTCTTTGAATACCAGAAAACAAAGACGGTTTTCACTTCAACCCATCTTTGTTTTACACTATTTAAGACGGTTTCTCTATAACCGACTTCGTAAATAACAAATTATTTATGGAATTGCCACCGCCTCACCAATGAAGACGGTTATGCTCCAACCGTCTTTGATAGTGCGTCTTTAAATGCATTTGTTGTAGTAGTGAAAGTTTTACTTATCTAGAAAGAGTTGCTTCCATTGAAATATTTAGGCTTAATTTCATTTTTTCCCCAAAGTGTCACAATAACATAATTTTGTCTACTATTATTGTTTTTTCATGAATTTTGTTCCTAAATTTATAAAAGATCCCAAATTTTGCCACAGGTTAAAAATTTGTCACAATTAATGCAAAAAAACATCACAAATTATCTTAATTATGATGGTTTTAATGGAAAATTGCTACAAAATGTCTTAATTGTAGCAGTTTCTCTAATAATAACTATTATATATAAAATTATCTATAAAATTATATATAATATTATATATATTATATATACAATTTGAACATTATATAATATGTTAACTATATAAAATAAATTATGATGATCTTAACCTAGCTCCTCGGATAAATAATATACTAGACCAACAAGATAAAATAAGAGGAAAATACTATTATATCATATTGACACAACAAATAATAAATTACAAAAGATACGATAGGTAGCCACCAAACACGTCCTTAGTAGATATACAAATTTATTTTTGCTTTTCCCTTCTTATCTTTGTTTTGTCGAATACTTTTTAGTTTGTTTAATTTCACTTTTGGTCCCTCAAATATAATTGTCCAATTTTGATCCCAAGTTCCCTTTACGTGAATTAGATCTTTCAAGAATTGTTATTGTATGTTTTGGTCTCTTTGTTGTTAGTTGTAATTCAGTTAGTTAGTTTGTTATATTGTTAGTTATAGTTACAGACATTTCATATATAAGAGTGATTAAGAAATGTTGTATGTAATCAAAGTGTGAATAATAAAATTTCTCTTCCTAACTCTTTCTCTATCTGTGTGTGTATTCATATGCTCCATTACTAAGAAACTGTGAGTGTTTCAACAAATTGGTAATCAAACTTGTGTTCGTTTCCTAGAATCACACGCTTCTACTCACAATGATGACATGCTCCAATGGAAATCTTCCATCTTCTATACCCATTCTCAACGACAAGAATTATGGTAGGTGGTGTGTCCAAATGAAAGTGATCTTTTGGTTCAAAGATATCACGAAAGTTGTACAAGGTGTTCAAGAACTTGGGACAAATCCTGTGAGGCACAAAAGGTTAGCTTATCATGATGCAAACAAGAAAGATGGTAAGGCATTGTTCATCATTCATCAAAGTGTAGATGCATATATCTTTGAGAAAATAGTGTTAGCTAATATTGCAAAGAAGGCATGGGACATTCTTGTTAAGTCCAATTGGGGGTGCTGACAAATTAAAGAAGGTAAAATTGCAGATCTAAAGAAGGTAGTGTGAGCTTCTACAAATGAATGATCAAGAAAGTGTGGCTAAGTATTTCACTAGGATTTTGACCCCTACAAATCCAATGAAGAATTATGGCGAGAAGCTGGAAGATGTGATGATCATTGACAAGATCATGAGAACCTGAACTCCAAGGTTTGATGACATAGTGGTTGCAATAGAACAAGGCACGGATCTTGAAGGATGGAGGTGAAAAAGCTGCAAGAGATACATAAGGCACAAGAGTTGGGCTCAACGACAGAAACTCACTAAGATCCTCTGATCAAGCCACGCAAGCTTAAACATACATAGGACATTCCATGACTGCAAAAGGTTTAACAAGGTGATGATCCAAAGAAGAGATAGACAACAATCCTTCATTAGTAATGTGCTTTATGTTCCCAACATGAAGAATACATTCTCAATCTAGGGCAAGTGTTGGAGAAAGGCTTGATGTTTTTCTAACCTCATTATACATTGATTTTCCCAATCTACCTTGCAATGAAACTCATTCTTCAAGATCTCTTCAAGAACTCAAGCTTTCACGCAAGATGTGAAACAAAAATTGTGTGAAGTAGCTCCAAAGAATTCAGCAACGGAAGATGGATTGAGACAAGGAATTAAGATGGATGACGCCATGGAGAAGCTCTCCAATGAGTCTAGGAAGAATCGCCACAATAAAATTGAGAAGCCATTGATAAGATCCAAGAAGTTCTTGCACAAGAACAAGAGAGAAACTCTCATAAGAAAATTCAGTTTTCTTATTGATTTAACGAAAAAATGTGTACAATATGTTTGGCTGGCCTTATATAGCCACAAAAATGTAAGCTAAATGCAAATGAAATGAAGCTTAAGGTGCAAGCTAAGGAAGCTTGAGGTGCAATGATTGAGGTCCATTGCAAGCTTAAGGCCAAAAAGTAGAGCTTGAATAAATTCCTTTGGTTAGCTTTAAAGGACCCATGACAAGAGCTAGAACTCAAGCCCTTCAAGAGCACACCAACTCAAAAAGAAAAAGGGCTGAATTTTGTACTCTCAATTTGAATTTAATTCCAACACCTTTTAGTGGCATTAGTAGTGGCAATAAATAGGCCTTTAGTGGCAATAAAAGGCCTTTAGTGGCAATTTTTTAAATAAGTGTAGGTGCACTTGTATGTAATTTTTTAACATCTATGTATGCTTGTAAAATGCACATTGGCACGTGGTTGATCAGCCATGAGTATCATTTGAAAAGCTTAAACCTCAAGCTTCCTTAGCTTGCACCTCAAGCTTCATTTTATTTTCCATTTCACTTGCATTTAGCTTACAATTTCATGACTATATAAGGCTAGCCCAAAATATTGTAGACACTTTTGGAAAATTAATAGAAAGTTAAAATTTCTTGTGAGAGTTTCTGTCTTGTTCTTGTGCAAGAACATCTTGGATCTTACCAATTACTTCTTAATGCTATTGTGACGATTCTTCCTAGACTTATTGGAGAACTTCTCCATGGTGTCATCCATCTTCATTCCTTGTCTCAATCCATCTTCCATTGCTGAATTCTTTGGAGCTACTTCACACCATTTTTGCTTTACATCTTGAGTGAGAGCTTGAGTTCTTGAAGAGATCTTGAAGAGTGAATTTCATTGCAAGGTAGATTGGGGAAATCAATGTCTAATGAGGTTAGACATACATCATGCAAGCTAAAGACGCTTGAGGTTCTAGCTTCTCATATAATGAAGCAGCCACGTGCCAATGTCATCCATGTGCATTTTACAAGCTTACATAGGTGCTAAAAAAATTACATACAACTGCACCTACACTTATTTACACAATTGCCACTAAAGGCCTATTTATTGCCACTACTATGGCCACTAAAAAGTGCTGGAATTAAATTCAACTTGAGAGTACAAAATCCAGCCCTTGTTCTTCTTGAGTTGGTGTGCTTCTTCATACTTGTCTAAAATGTGCAAGTTAGCTTTGATGTACTCTTGAAGGACTTGAATTCTAGCTCTTGTCATGGGTCCTCTAAAGCTAACCAAAGGAAGTTCTTCAAGTTCTCTTTCTTGACCTTGAGCTTGCAATGGACCTCCATCACCCCCTCCTTCTTGAAAGGAACTTGTCCTCAAGTTTGCTCCCTCACTTGTTCTACATCACACAAAGAAATATTACAAACATTAAAGGTGTTCCTAACACCATACTCAATTGGCAACTCAAGTTTATATGCATTGTTGTTGATCCTCTTTAAAATCTTAATGGTCCATCTCCTCTAGGTTGGAGCTTGGATTTCCTTTCTTGAGGAAATCTAGCCTTCCTCAAATAAATCCAAACCAAATTCTTCATTGAAGACCACTTGCTTCTTATGCTTATTGGCTTGCTTAGCATATTGTTTCATCTTCCTCTCCACATAGGCCTTCACCTTTTCATGCAATTTCCTAACATAAGAAGCTTTAGACAAAGCATCATGATTAATCATAGAAGAAGTGTTAGGTAATGACAATAAATCAACAGGAGTTAAAGGATTGAAGCCATAGACAATTTGAAAATGAGATAAGGAAGTGGTCTTGTGAACCACTCTATTATAAGCAAACTCAATGTGAGGTAGGCACTCCTCCCAAGTCCTCAAATTTCCCTTGATGTAGCATCTAAGGAGTTGACCCAATGTCCTATTCACCACTTCGGTTTGGTCATCCGTTTGTGGGTGGCAAGTTGATGAAAACAAGAGTTTTGTATTAAGCTTACCCCATAATGTCTTCCAAAAGTGGCTAAGGAACTTTGTGTCTATCACTCACAATGCTTCTAGGCAATCCATGAAGTCTTACCACTTCCTTGAAGAAGAGATTGGCTACTTCACAAGCATCATCATTCGTATGACAAGGAATGAAGTGTGTCATCTTTGAGAACCTAAAAATAACAACAAATATAGAATTCTTTCCCCTCTTGGATCTTGGAAGACCAAGCACAAAATCCATGAAAATGCCAACCCAAAATGAGTTAGGAATAGGCAAAGGTGTATATAAACCATGAGGCATTAATCTAGATTTAGCTTTATGACAAGTAATACATTAAGATACAAGCTTATGCACATCATGCCTCATTTTTGCCCAAAATAAATGTTCATGTAAAATAGACAAAGTTTTATCCACACCAAAGTCCCCCATTAAGTTGTTCTCATGATCTTCTCTAATGAAGAGTTCTCTCAAAGAGCTTTTAGGAACATATAGTTTATTTTCCTTGAACAAGAAACCATCATGTCTAAAATATCCTTGATGAGCCCCCTTCTCACACAAAGCAAAAATACTAGAGAAGTCATTATCACTTGAGTACAATTCCTTTATGTGATTAAAACCAAGCAACTTAGTTTCAAGCATAGAAATCAAACAATGTCTCCTTGATAAGGCATCTGCCACTACATTCAATTTGTCTTGCTTGTGTTTAATAACATAAGGAAAATGCTCAATAAATTCAATCCACTTAGCATGTCTCTTGTTGAGTTTGCCTCGACTTTTCAAATATTTAAGAGACTCACGATCACTATGGATCACAAATTCCTTAGGTAAAATGTAACGGCCAACTATTTCTAGATAATTTCTATTAGTGTTTATTTTTAAGGAACGTATATTAGTAAGAATTTTGAAATGTATAAATTTTATAAGTGGAAACTTCATTCATTAAACAAAATTGATTACTTGTTACATCACTTCATGTTATACAAGTACGAGATTCACCATACACCACTGCAGTCCATAGTTAATATACAAAAGTTAAAGATTATACATAACCGCGGATAACAGGGTGCATGGTAAAAATAAAACAGTTTCTATCTTCATCCCTAAACCACCAATCTAGGGCATCAAGGAAAATGATCATTGTTGCCATCTATAAAAAAAATGAAACAAATCTAGTGAGAAATAAAATTTTTTAGTAGGAAAAACTAAACCACCAAATAAGTTGGTACGTTAGTAATTCATCAAATAATTCTAATAAAATCAATAAATAACCATTCAAACAATATGTATGCATGAAATTCCATAGTGCACATGGTCTCTACATATCGTACTGTATGTAGCTACACCTCGTACTAGATGTAGTACGCTACGGCCGTCTTATGCTAATCAATGCATGATAATTCCATATTTTTGCACCTGGTCTCTACATCTCGTACTGGATGTAGTATCAGATTCTGTTTTGCAAATCTCATATTAGACTTGGAAACATGCATCAATATATATCATCACATAAAATCCATAATACAATCTATGAGCAAATTCATACAACCTCTTGGAAAAATTTATCACAAACATCACAATATACCAATTGTATGGCCCGACTACCATATCTTTTTCAATCAAAATTATGCCAACTTGTGCATGGTCTCCTCAAGTTAAAGACAACATGTTAGTAATCTAACTAATAAGCCATAATATATCTCCCAAATAATTTCTAATTCTTTTACACTATCACAATAAAAGATTAGAACTTAACCTAGACTTTATGTTCTTCTCAACTTATCACCCTAATACTCTAATTATCAAAACTAAACCACTTGAGTAATTAAACTTTTTATCCACATTCCATTCAGCCTCTACTTCTTAAAATTAATTTAAAACAGTTCCAACATTTTCATATAAGCAAACAGTCCACATTCCATAAAAATCAAGTCCACACATTACTAATATTTCAGCATATCAATCATCAACCTATCCTATTCTTAAATCAACATAACCACGTCATAAAATACCCTTTAATGATTTGAAAATTCAGCCTACTAGGGTCAGCCTTAAATCTGCACCGTTTCACATAAAGATTAGTCCAAATATACCCTTAATTAAAGATTGAAGCCTAGCCTTCCTAAAGTAATTTGGGTTGCAAATGTCCAATTAAGTGGCTGCACTTCTTTAAAGCATTCAAGGGAGGAAACCTTATGATGATTTATATGAAAGAAAAGAAGAAAATAGAAGTGTAGGATACTATAGGAGTGGGGCTACGGTTATGAGTAAATAAGAAGGTGAGAAATGAAAGCAAAGCACCAAAAGAAAAGCAATTTGGCCATGAGTTTTAGGAGTATATATGTGCAGTTTTTGCAGCACATCAACTATTTATATTAATTAGGTTAGTTAGAAAGGAAAAGAATTAGATAGGATGAAAAGAAATTAGCTAGAATGAAACTTAGTTAGTAGTTAGTTTGGTCCTAGGTTGACTAAGTCATTAGAAACTAAGGAAAATATCTAGATTCTCCTTATCTAGTCATCATTACAAACATTCCCTTCATTAATGACCCATGTGCACGTGGAAGTCTTACCAAGTTGCTTGATTTTGTTTATTTGGTTCACCTAAGGCATACACACTCACGGCTGCACCTATTATTTGGTGTTTATGTTCTAAAAAAAAAAAATCAATGATTCCCTAAGCTTGGTTGTCCATGTTACGTGGAAAGGCTTATTCAAGAGACAAAATCTGATTGGTTCTATGCTTTTGGCTGAAAATTATATTTTACTCCCAAGTTAGATAGATTCCGCGTTGATAGCCTCCTTAAAAGGCTTGTTTAAGAAGCTTGGTCTTAGTTTCTCTTATTCACTTCATACATTGACTATTCCTTTGACTCTTGTACACCACTTTCATTGCTATTGATTCACGTACCCATGCATGCTTCAATTAAAGCAAGATTTCCTTTGTGCTTGGCTGGCTATAGCACGTGGAAGTGGAGATTTCATGAAGCAAACTCTGATTGGTCCAAGCTTGGCTGAAACATTTAGCCCTTGTGCCAAATTTCTAAGAGCTACATGTTGCCAAAACAAGATTTTTACTTCCAAATAGCTAAAAAAACTCTCACCACATATGGTTCGGTTCCTCCTATAATTTGTACTAATCCATAAGTTATTAAATTCCCATATTTTAGTATGTGAAACTATACTTCCTAAGCTTTCTAACAAGGTATGACATGCCTCAGTTGGAGTTCTAAAACTCTAGATTTAGTATTTTAAAAACAAAACTCCAAAGCTGCCAGCAGGCATCAAAATGAATCACTCACATCCTTTATTGTTTTCGTGACTGCAAGTAGTACACAAGCTAGATTTAGCTAAAATTTTTATATATTATAGTTCACATCTAGATCTTTAATTCCTTATATCATAAGCCTAATTTGAGTAAGAAATGAGATAGATATAAAATTTTAAAAAGGGGTGGCAGTAGCTGTTTTGGGTGTGGATAGTTTTGGACAGCTTGTGTTCTAATAAATTCTGGGCACGATTTATTGCTCAGTTTGGTCTCATATTTTAGGACAACAAATATAACATCCTAAGCTTTAAAATGAGTGGTCAAATACATCGTTTGGTTAAGTACAGAGGGAGATCTAAAATTCTATCTTATCCTTCTTGTATCAAACCATCTTCACATATCCATAATTAATTTAAACATGAATATAAGCTCAAGATAAAAATTTGAGGATGTTACATAAAATGTTGCCAAGTTTACAATAAAGGTACTAGGTGCATTAGTCAAACCAAAAGGCATAACTAATTGTCACAACTTGTCTGGCCATGAAGGGACGATGATAAAAAAGAAAGATAAAAAGTCTTCGTAAAAAGGAAAACTTGAGGGGAGTCACCACCAACGTTTATTTAAGAAAAACATCGGAAAAACCAAAAAGATAAGGAATGATCTACGATTTGAGATAAAAGTCATTTACACACGGGGAAGGTGTTAGCACCCTATGCGTCCATCTCAAAGATGACAATCTTTAATCGAGTGTGCTAAAAATAAAGTGACTTTTTTTAATTCTTTATCTTCCCTTAAGAACATGAATTATATCTTTTTTATTTTTGTTTATTGAGAAGAAGAAATCAAATTTTTATTTTTAGAAAAGAGAATTTTTTTTATTTTTTAGTTTTTTAGGTCGACAAGGGGTTTACCCTCGCTCCTACGTATCCACAAGTGCAATGAGAAAATCAGACTTACATAGTTCTTTGTAGAAAACAACTGATTGGGTTGATCTTATCTTTTTCTTTGAAAGATTTGTTTCAATTGCGTGAAAAAGAGTCATTAATGTGTTGGACCTTGAAACGACGTTGAATTTTAAGAAAAAAATGGAGAAAATCACTTAAGGCATTTGACCTTGAAGCGATCTCGAGTAATGTGTACTATTTTTTTTTTGAGAAAAAGGAGAATTGAGTGATCCTTTATTTGAGTATTTTAACTTTTTTAGAAAAGATTTTGGATTTGCGGTAAAATCTATAAAATCAAGCAAGTCGGAGACCTAGCATGACATTCACAAAAGCTATCCAAGTGTTATTGAAACACCACCAAGCATGTACTAAAGAAAACTAAAGTGGAATTGCAAAAATAAATGAATAATTGACATAGCAATATATAATCAAATTAATCAAATGAAAATAGAAAGAGATAGAATAGAAGTGGGGAGTACATTTAGTAATTAGGGGTGCATACATGAACAAAGGGAGGACAATTAGTAGTGCTTATTTAATTTCAAAATGGGTCAGACCCAATAGATAAAGGGTGCATTTATGAATACGAGGGTAAATAGCATTACGTGTTTTGTTTTAAAGTGGGCTAGGCCCAACAGCTTAGGGATGTGCAGTTAGGAAAAATATAGACTATAAATAGCATTGTTTACTTTGTTTCAGGATGGGCCAAGCCCAATAGGAAAATGGTGTGCGGTTACTAAAAAGGTGGTTGTAAACAGCATTATTTATTTTGTTTCAAAATGGGTCAGGACTAACTATTAAGGTGGTGCAGTTATGAAAATGTTGGTTCAAAAAGTAATATATATTTTGTTTCAAAATGGGTTGGGACCAACAACTAAGAGGGGTGCAGTTAAGAACATGTAGGTGTAAACAACATATTGTTGTTTGATTCAGAATGGGCCAAGCCCAACAGATGAGGGGAGTGTGGGTGTGAATAAAGATGGTGCAACTAGTAACAGTTATTTTGTTTCAAATGAGCCAGCCCAATAGTTCAGGGGGTGGACTTATAAAAATAGTGGTGCAAAACATAAAATTAAGTTTTTTTAGGGTTAGGATTGTAACTAGGTCAAGGCAACCAGGCCCAATCCGCGTTTAGCAACTGGGTACAATAGCCACAACCAAACGCATGAGAAAGAGACTTGAGCTTCCATGGAGGTTTCATGGAGGAGGCACGGCCCCCTGCCGCCACCGGTGAGAGGGCCTGGCGGTGCGAGGCCACCGCGGGGTGGCGTGCGGTGGTGGCCGCAGTGGTTTCCGCAGTGGTGATCGGAGGTGCACGTGGTGGTGCGCGGTGTTTAAAACAAAAATACAAAAATACAAAAACACGTGAGAAAGGACCTCGAGTCACCATGACAAGGCCAGAGGTCAAGGCCACGATGCTGCACATGACATGATGGTGCACGTGGTGGTGCGCGATGGTGGCAAAAAAAAAAAACGAAGGAGAAAAGAAGAAAAGAGGAAGGGAGAAGAGAGAAAGGAAGATAGAGAAAGAAATGAGAGAATAAGGGGTCACCTGAGAACCCCTCCTGCTTCCTCTGACGCGGTGCCAAATGACACTGCAGAATTGGTCCTTCTTCACCCCTTCTGTTCTTTCTTTTGTGCAAGAGCACATTAGTCCCTTTTCCTTTTTTTAAATTGTTCTTTTTTTTCTCTTTCTCTTGTTTTTTGTTTTTTTTTCTTTCTCTTTATTTTCTTTTTTCCCTTTTTTTGTCTTTTTTATTTATATTTTTTTGGGTACCCGGACAGAATTAGGGTATGACACTAAGCATTCATAAAGTCCAATTTTAGTTTTAAAAGCCATTTTTCATTCATCCCCTTCCCTCATCCTTATTTGATGATAACCACTCTTAACATCAATTTTGAGAAGATAGTGGAATCATGCAATTCATCTAAAAGATCATTAAGTCTAGGGATAGGGTGTTTATACCTTATGGTGATGTTGTCCATTGCCCTACAATCAGTACACATCCTCCATGTTTCCTCCTTCTTAGGCACAAGAATAATTGGCATGGCACAATGACTCATTCCCTCACAGATCCACCCCTTCTCAAGTAGCTTCTCCCCTTGTGTTTGAATCTCCTTTGTCTCCATGGGTGAAGTCTTATATGCTGGCCTATTAGGTAGTGAACAACCTGGAATTAAATCAATTTGGTGTTCTTTGCCTCTTAAAGGAGGCAAGCCATTCAGAATTTCTTTTGGAAAAACATCTTCCAAAAGAGATTACATGGCTGTGGGCAATTTTTCTCCTTCTTTTTCAACATGCAAACGAAGAGAGATAGGAACCATATAATAAAGAGGTTGTCTTTCTAATAACACTCTCTTGACCTCTTTTCTCTTAAGAATAAACTCTGTTTGGTCTCATGAATGTTTTTGCTCTCAATTTTTTTTCTTCTTTTCTCTTTGTTTTTTTCTAACTAGTTTTCCTCTTGGATAGCTCACTATTTTTGCCTTTTTTATTGCTATCAAGTGCAATATTTTTTTAAGCTCTTGAACTATTTTTTCTTTCATCCTCGCTTGATCCTACCACACTTGTTTAGGAGTCAAAGGCCTCAAAATAATTTTCTTGCCTAAGTGTTGAAACTCAAAAGTGTTCTTAATGCCATTGTGAATGACTTTTCTATCATATTGCCAAGGCCTTCGAAGAAGAATATGTCCAGCCTCCATATGTACAACGTCATAAATAACATCATCCTTATAAGAGTTAATAGAAAAAGGAATGAGCACTTGAGAATTTACCATCACTTCTCCACTCTCACTAAGCCATTGGATCTTGTATGGCCTAGGATGACTTGTGGTTGGCAAGAGTAATTTCTCTACAAGCCTTGTACTAGCCACATTGGTTCAGCTGCCTCCATCAATTATAAGTGAGCACACTTTGTCTTCAACTATGCACCTTGTGTGAAAAATATTTTCTCTTTGATTCTCCTCTTTGTCAATGCAAACATTGCTCAACATCTTCTCACCATCAAGAGATCACCCTCAACGGCTTCCACAGGTGAAATCTCTTCTTCTTTTTCACTTGAAGAGCTAGTTGAGCCACTTGAAGACTAACTCTCTATGCCTCCATCCTCAAGCAAAACCATTGTTCTCTTGTTGGGATATTGTGAAGCAATATGCCCCTTCTCAAGGCACTTAAAGCACTTGATATTGCTGGATTTTGTTAGAGTAGGGCCCATAATTTTTTTGCTTGAGCACTCCACCTTTTCTTCTTTATTTTTCACTTGAGAAGCTTCCTTCCTAGGCTTGTCCTTTCAGCTGGAAGTTCCAATCCCATTGGTTTTGGAAGATTTCCTTCTTTTGAGTTGTTGCTCCACCCTTTGAGCTTTGTGGACTAGCTCCTCAATTGTTCCATAGGAATGTAGCTCCAACACATCTTGAATTTCCCTATTCAAGCCATGAAGAAACCTAGCCAAGGTTGCCTCTTGGCTCTCCACAATTTCAGCCCTCATCATCATCAATTTCATCTCCTTATAGTAGTCATCAACACTCTTGTAGCCTTAGAATAGTCTTTGGAGCTTGTTGTGGACTTTTCTTGAGTAATAAGTGAGAACAAATCTATCTCTCAAGAACCCCTTCAAGTTATTCCAGCAATTTATTCTTGGCCTCCTCAACCTCCCTTTGTCAATTTGAATTTGTTTCCACCACACCAAAGCATAGCCACCAAATTCTAGAGTTGCTAAATAACTTTCTTCTCTTCATTAAAGTGTTGCCATGAGAAAATTTTCTCTACTTTCACCTCTCACTTAAAGTAAAATTCTGGATCATAAGTGTCAATGAACTTTGGAATTTTAATTTTCACTCCACTCAATCCTCTATTCCTCCCTTCTTTCTCATTTCTTCTAAACCTCCAATTTTCCTCCTCTCTATTTTGTCTCCTATGATTTTGTCTTTTATTATTTTGTCTCCTATTGTTGTTTTCTCTCCACTCCTCCCTCTCAATTCCTTCCTCTTCATAATTTTCTCCATGAGAGGATGCATATTCACTCACCCTCCTGTCCTCAATAGCCTCTCCATCCACACTCCCAATTCGATTACTCCTTCTTTGTGTTTCCCTTTGTAACTCCTCAAAACTTGCCTCCATTTTGGTTTGTAATTCCTCCATTTGTTTTGTAATATCCTTCTTCAACCTAGAGGTCTTAGGTGACAAAGCTTCTTCTCCTCTTGAGCTCATCCTTCAAAAAGAGATGGTTAGCAAAAACATAAGTATGTAAGAGAATTCTTACCACTCTCTAAGTGTTTGCCACTCACACTCTTGTTTGCACATTTTATCTAGGGTTTTTCTCTAATGTTCTCTTTTGCCTTTTCCGACTCTTGTTTCTCTATAGCTCTTTAGCAACAACTCCCAATCCAATCAAGGTTCTTTACTAAAGTGCAATAGGAAACAATTCTAAGCTAGACTCAAAAATCCAATAGTAAGATAACACTAAAACAAAACCTTGGAATTTTTAAAAGACAAGCAACAAAAGCTAAAAATTTAAGGATAGCACAAACTCAAATTGAAATTCAATGAGACAACTCAAGGATAGTTGCTGGACCAAAACTGCACAAAGGAGATACACTTAAGCAAATTCAAGTGTTAGAAGCCAAATTTCACCAAGTTTGCATGTCATACAAGTTCACTAAATTTTGTGGTTCAAAGGAAATTTGAAATTGTAACTTTTGTAACCTTTCTTTGCTTCTAAACTTTTGTTTTATTCTATTTTTCCAGCCACCAATTCAATATTTTCTTTGGCTGCACCTAATTGCTTTTCTTTTGCTTTTTCTTGATTCTTTCACAACATTTTTTATAGTTTTTTTTTTTTTTTTGCTTTTGTACAAGTTCAAAAATACTTAAAGAAATGTGATGAATCACAAAAATCAATATATAACAATTGCAAAATTTGCTTCTAACAACTCGATTCAGATTTAGACATGAGATTAGAATCAAAACAAGAGGTTATATAACAAACAATCAACTACTAACACAAGTTGACAAGAATAAAAACTAGAAAATTATCAAGCACAAGGAAGAACATGAAGAACATAAGATGAACAAGAATTTCAAAAACTTGAAACTAATCACTAGGAAAGGTGTAGGAACATAAGACAAGACTTAATCCTCCAAGACTTTAAATAAAAAATTAAGAAAACTAGAAATAGATCTAAGATTTTTTTTGTGATTTTCGGATTACCTTTGGAGTAGATCTAGAAATTGAAATTGAAGAAGAATTTCACAAGGATTAGGCTCTGATACCACATGATGTTTGTCTAATCTCATTAGACATTGATTTTCCCAATCTACCTTGCAATGAAACTCATTCTTCAATATCTCTTCAAGAACTCAAGCTCTCATGCAAGATGTGAAGCAAAAATGGCGTGAAGTAGCTCCAAAGAATTCAGCAATGGAAGATGGATTGAGACAAGGAATGAAGATGGATGATGCCATGGAGAAGCTCTCCAATGAGTCTAGGAAGAATCGCCACAATAACATTAAGAAGCCATTGATAAGAAGTTCTTGTACAAGAACAAGAGAAAAACTCTCACAAGAAAATTTAACTTTTTTTATTGATTTAACCAAAAGTGTGTACAATATGTTTGAGCTGGCCTTATATAGGTTCTAAAAAATTAAATACAAGTGCACATACAATTATTTACACAAGTGCCACTAAAGGCCTATTTATTGCCACTACTATTGCCACTAAAAGGTGTTGAAATTAAATTCAATTTGAGAGTACAAAATCCAATCCTGTTTCTTCTTGAGTTGGTGTGCTTCTTCATACTTGTCTAAAAGGTGCAAGTCAGCTTTGATGTGCTCTTGAAGGGCTTGAGTTCTAGCTCTTGTCATGAGTCCTCTAACGCTAACCAAAGGAAGTTTTTCAAGTTCTCCTTCTTGACCTTGAGCTTGCAATGGACTTCCATCACCTCCTCCTTCTTGAAAGGAACTTGACCTCAAGCTTTGTTGCTAGCATTGTGGGTCATATGATTTGTGCACCTACTATCTCTGAGCCATACTTCCTTGTTATTACTCGTTGGACCACAAGTAGCAGCAAATACATGCTTTTTTTGTTCTTTATGTTTTTCATGCTCTTTATGTTCAACTTGGGCTTGTGGTGCTTGTTGGTTGGCTTTATTTTTACAAACCTTCTCCACAAAGCCATATTGATGACAGGCCCTACATTTGATGTTTGGCTTATACCAAAAAAAATATCTAGGATAATTGATCATATTTTAATGAGGGCAAGATAGAAACAACTTCAAAGCTCCTCCTTTCTTGTTGCCTTTATCTTTCTCAAAATATGGTTTTTTCTATAACTTTTGTAGTTTTGGGTGTTGCCTTTTGTTTGTACCACAAAGGCACCTTCAATATTGTCTTCTTCCATCCTCAAGGATCTTCTTTGCTTGGTGTCTTGCAAAGAATTCACAAGCTCAAAAATTGATCTTCTTTATTGTTGGGTTTTCAGGTAATGGAGTTGAATTACTTCCATTTTCCACTATATCCCACAAACTTTGAGCTCTGAGATAAGTTCTCATTTTTGCAGCCCATAAATTAAAGTTTTCACCTACAAATGTAGGAGGTGGAGGTAAAATTTACTGCTAGAAGCCATTTTTGTGTTTGAAGGTTTTTGTATGGGTTGTGTTTGAAGATTTTTTGTATGAGTTTTTTCTCACTATTGTTTGGGTTTTTCTCTTCCTCACCAACTCTGGTTTTCACTCCCTCATAAACCTATAAAGATCAATAAGGCTGTTGATACCAAGTTAGAAAAGAATAAGCTGCACATATGGACAACAAAATATAAACGTATAGAGAATAAGTGAGATGAGAGGAGCAAAAGTGATAAGATATATTTCAATTTGTAACTGGGTTTTGCACACTTTGAACTTGTTACAACAAGACTTTAAATAGAGAAACTAACAAGTCCCTGATTGGGTGATATAAATAGAAAATTATGGTCACCTAAAAATAGGCATTATTAGCTAACAACTATAAGTTGCTTTTTCTAAGCACAAGTAACCTTTAAGCAATTTTACAAGCAATTGTAAAATCTGCAAAGATATTTTAATTATGACAGAAAAATCTCAACTGCCAACATGTCGTTTGTGCTTTTGGCATGTACCTTAACAACTAGAAGGAAATTGAATGATCGTGCTAAACAAATAGTGCTTCTTTGATGTCATCCAACAGACACTTACAAGTTGTATAATCCAATAATGTGAAAAAGTTATCATTAATAAAGATGCTATAGTGGTTGAAACAAGGTGATGGAATTGGGAAACAAATTCTGCTAGAAGCATTGAAAAGTCTATGGTTGTGAACTATGAAGAAGATCAAAATAAAGATAGCAATGTAGAAACTGGAAACCAGCTTAGAAGGTCTCAAAGGCAAAAACATATACCATAAACATTGAATGATTATCAAATGTTTCCTGATACATTAGTTACTGTAGAAGGAGACTTAGTGCAATTTGCCCTATTTGTTGAGTCAAAACCTGCGAGTTTTGAGAAAGCACTACAAGACTCTAACTAGTTGGCTTCAATGAAAGAAGAATTGAAGTCGATTGAGAAAAAATAGACTTGGGAACTGGTCTTTTTGGCTCAACAAAAAAATCTTATAGTTGTGAAGTGGGTCTACAAGGTTAAAGTGAAGCCAACTAGAGAAATTGCTAAATATAAGGCCAGATTAGTGGCCAAAGGGTTTTTGCATAAACCTGGCTTGGATTACCATGAAGTTTTTGCTCCAGTTACAAGGATTGAAACAATCAGACTTATGGTTACAATTGCTAGCTATAAGGGGTGGTTGTTATATCAATTATATGTGAAGTTAAACTTGTTAAATGGGCCCCTAGAAGAAAAATTCTATGTAAATCATTGACTTGGATTTAAAGTGAAAGGATAAGAGGACAAAGTGTACAAGCTGAGAAAGGCTTTTTATGGCTTGAAACAAACTCCTCGAGCCTGGAACAAGAGAATAAATAGCTTCATTATGCAGGAAAATTTTGTGAAACGCACAACTGAACATGGTGTTTATGTTTGAAACTCAATTGCATTGTATCCATGTGTATTTTCTGGATTATCTATTAGTGATTGGTAGCAATGAAGTAGAAATAATTGAGTTCAAAAAGAGGATGATGGAAGAATTTGAAATGTCAGATTTTGGGGAGTTATCATACTTCATTGGGATAGAGTTTGTTGTCAATAGGAAGGGGATTTTTATGTATCAAAAGAAGTATTTGACTAATTTCTTAAGAGATTCAACATGACTAATTGTAATCCAACAACTACTCCAGCTGAAACTTGTCTCAAACGTGAAAAGGAAAGAAGTGCAACTAGTTGATGCTGCATTGTATAAACAAATTGTAGGATCATTGAGATACCTATGCAACACTAGACCTGACTTGGCCTACAATGTTGGTCAGGTAAGTAGATTTATAAAGGAACCGAGAACACCTTACCTCTTGGAAGCCAAAAGAATTTTGAGGTATGTCAAAGGGACATTAGATTTTGGCATATTGTTTCCTAATGATAAAATAAGTGTAGAAGCATAAATGTTTGGCTACTCAGACTTTGATTTTTGTGGTGGTAAAAATGATTGAAAGAACACAACATGGTATGCTTTTATGTTTGGTAAAACACCAAGAGAATAATTTTATGTTTGGTAAAGCACCAATTTCTTGGTGTTCAAAAAAGCAAGGTGTGATAGCATTGTCTTCATGTGAAGTAGAAGATATAGTTGCATCTATGGCAACCTTTCAAGTTGGTATGGTTGGAAACCTTATTAGAGGAGTTAACTATGAAAGGGTCTAAACCAATGGGATTGTTGGTTGACAACAAGTTAGCAATTGACTTGGCTAAGCATCATATTGCACATGGTAGGAGCAAACATAATGAGACTAGATTCCACTTTTTGCATGATCAAGTGACTAAGAAGAAGCTTGAATTTAGAGTATAGGAAATTAGAAGAGCAAGTGGTCGACATTTTGACCAAGCCTTTGAAGTTGGTCACGTTTCATGAGTTGAGAGACAAACGAGGAATGTTATCTCTAGCTACTGTAAATTAAAGGGTTGTGTTAGTTATAATTCAGTTAGTTAGTTTGTTGTATTGTTAGTTATAGTTACAAACTTTCATATATAAAAGAGTTATTAAGAAGTGTTGTGTGTAATCAAAGTGTGAATAATAAAATTTCTCTTTCGATCTCTTTCTCTATCTGTGTGTATGTGTGTGCATATTTTCCATCACTAAGAAACTATGTGTGTGTGAGTGCTTCAACATTTGTTAGTCTTCAATTAAACATTTAACAAATTTTGCAACGTAATATTGGATGTTGACATGTTGTTAATGTTAAAATTGATGTTTTCCTTGACAAATATGCTGGAATGATTGAATTAGTTACACTTTTGATTTCTAATTATGTATCACAATAGTGAGAGACTAATTAAAAGTGCAATTAAATCACATCAACGTGTATCAAGCAATCACTAAGTATGTGGATTAACTGACATTTGGTTATTTTTGCATAGTTAGAGGTTTTGGCACTACTAGAAAATAGGCTTTTAACATCAGTTGTTTTTTGACTTTCAACATCGATTTTTAACCGATGTTGAAACCACCAATGTTAAAAGTATCAATGTTAACATCGGTTTTCAAAAACCAATGATAACATACACTACACAACATTGGCTTTTAAGAAAACCGATATTGTATAATAAAAATAAACAAAACAAATGTAAAATATGCAAAAATCAACATTGGGTTTTAGAAAAAACCGATGTTGTCAAACACCCGACAACATTGATTTTCCTAAAAATTGATATTGTGTTGCACACGACAACATCGGTTTTCAAATTCAGAACTAGTGAACCGCCAAACATTATAAAAAAATTGCCAAATCAAACATTTAAAATGGGTAGACCTTTCCAGATCAATTAGGTGAGAAGAAAGTTTCATACAAAATGAATGCGCAAAATTAAAAAATAAAAGACAACTTGGAATATTTCTATTTGATAAAACAAGATTTATTGAACTAAATTTTGGTAGAGACAGAACCTTTATGTGATTACTAATGTAAGATTTCTTGATATTCCTTACCAAAAATGAAGTAGTCAAGGTTGTCGTTGACCATGTAATCATAAACTAGCATTTTCTTTTGTTTTTGAATGCAACAACGAAGAAGCTTTACAAGATTTTGGTGTTGAACTTTTGGAATCAGTTTTACTTCATTTACAAACTCGCTCATTCTTTGAACTGAGCTCTTTGAAAGTGTCTTCATAGCAGTTTCTCTGTTTAATTTTTCCTACATGATCACATTCATTTGAATAGATGTTATTTGTAATATAAACATTTTTCTCAATGCTTTTATTTTGGGTATGAATATTATTACTAGAACCAAAATGCTGAATTACCCAATATACAGATCCAAAGCCACCTTCTCCAATCTTGTTCTCCTCTGAGAACTTATTTGTGGCTGCAATGATTATTGACAAATCAAGCAATGGGAGATCCAGATCATTCATATAGCTTTCATAGTTTTTTTCTGCCATTGATTTCTCTAGAAAAAGAAAAAAATAAGTATTATGTGGATTTTTTATGCATTCACATTATTAAACTAAACAACTAGGAAATTTTGTCCAAGAGACACAAAACATAACCCTGCTATAAGGCCACCTAACCATTTTCACAAAATACTCTAAAAAAATAATAATTTGAATAACAACACTTGTCAAGGAATTGACAAACAACAAAATTTCTACTTAAAATATTTTGCGCAGAACTATTCGTATATATTTTCAATCAAATGTGAGAGAAGAGAAGAATAATTTTACCATAAATTTTCCTTATGTAGAGAAAATAAAAAGCAATTTTAACTTCTATAGCTGCAGCAATGAATATTACACACATTATTTTAGACACCTACGGCCTAATAGAATCTTGATCAAACAAGGAGCTCTTCCAAGGAAGACATAAGGAACTTGAGAACCAAGACACTTGCATTTCATGGACTGAACTTTCCATATTGAGGAATATAATAATAAATAGTGTTTTGATCATTGATTGATACAATTAACTATGTACTCCTAAAACACATATTAATCTTACTTCCTAATTATATATACGAGACATTTTTTTACAAACATATATGAGACCTTAATCTTAATTAAATCGCTTTTTGTGGGTAACCTGGCATATTAAATTCGCAAACTAACAGGTTAGCTATTATTAAGCATTTTATGCTAAGATAACATGTCCAATATACTTTCTAGGGAACATAATTCTAGCAATTATCCCTTAAAATAAAAATTCTAGCAATTATTTGATTACTGACTCCATTTGAGAAAATGGAATTGAACATACCAATTACCTATAAACTAAAGGATTTAATTTGCTTTAGTTATATCATTTTTAATAATTATAATTAACAAATCATCTTTGAAGAAAATACTATAATTTTTGCCCCCAATTCAATCAAAAGCAAATGATTTATATCAAACTAGAGATTTACAATCATACTATTTAGAACCTCATCCCAACTATAGTACAAAACTTTTTACATTTGCTTAACTTTGAGATTTAAAAATTCATTTTCTCATGAATCTTAATTCCCCAACTTATGCATATATGCACGCGCAAATGCTACCCATAATACATAAGAGTGGTACCTTTTTAATGGAGGGATCGAGCCACTCATAACAGCGAGCTTCAATTGCTTGGCAGATTTGCCAACAAGGAGCGAAGAGATTTGCGAATAAGGTTCTTACCATATTTCATAACAACCACTTTCAGGATTTCATCTTCGGTGTTTTTCAAACACTGCCCTTTATCATAATCCTCATCTTCGCTTCAACTACAGACAGCAACCAAACAATTCAAACAAAGATTATTAGATGTGAAAAATAAGGGAAAAGAAAAATAATGAAAAATCAGGGTTTAGGTTACGGAGAATCAGAAACGCACCACAAATTAGAAACCACACTCGCAATTAGGTTTTGAATTAACGAATTTCACGATAAAGAAAAAGAAGGATTTGTTCAGATGAGTGAGATTCCAGAGCGAGCTTCATCGTATGAGACGTGAGCCAGAGTCGACTGTATCACTTTAGACCGTGATTGAAGGCACTAGATCCATAACACTAGATTCGTATCGAGCCATCGTGAGTAACATCGGAGAAAAATGGAATGTTCGCTAGTGGCGGTGGAGGGATGTCGGAGGCAGTGAACGGGTTGCCGGAGGTATAAAAGAGGGAAGGATAGGAAAGAGAAAAATGGAATGCAGAGAAAGAGAGAGACTACGAGCAAGGGTTTTAACACGCCTGCAGGCACTCATAACAAGAATAACATCAATTTTTTTAAAAATTGATGTTATGAGTGCTTAGACAACATCAGTTTTTAAATAACCGATGTTAAAATCGTCCTATTAGCGTCATTTTTGGAAAAAATCGATTTTGTGAGTGCTTAAATAACATTGATTTTTAAATAACCAATGTTAAAATCGCTTTGTTAAGATCGATTTTTCTAAAATTGATGTTAACAATAACATTTTATTTACAAAAATGTGATTGCGCATTTTGTAACATCGATTTTCATTATAACCAATGTTAATAGGACGATATTAAAACCTATTATTTTAATAGTGTAGGTTTAAATTATGAGTTTGCAACTACGTTAAATACTTGGAAGAAAACTTTTTCACTCATAATAATTCTATTCGATTGAACAACATTGTCTCTAATGAAAAATACTTGTGACCTAAAAAATTTGTGAAACAATATATTAACTTTCATGTCATCATTTAATATAACAATAACAAAATCTATTTAAAAAATAACAAAAAACTGATGTAGGAATAAATTAGCGAAATTACATATTAGCATGATTCAATTTCTACTATTAAAATCTAAGTGATCAAAATTGTACGATTACGATAACTAATCTAAGGCTTTGTTTGGGAGAGGAATTTTAGAGGGGAAGGGAGGAAAGGGAAAGGTTTGGGTAATAACACCTCCTTGTTTGGGAGTTTTAATTTTTGAGGAAAAGAATTTGAGGATTTTTAAAACTCCTCTGAATTCCTCCAAACCATTAAAATTGTTGTTCCCCTGAAATTCAAAAATATATTAAAATATATTTTTAATATATTTTTACATTTAAATTATATAATTTTCACATTTAACATCTTATTAACTCTCCATTTTCCTCTCTTAATATATTTTTAACTCCCAAACAAGGAGAAAGGACTTTCCCTCATTTTCCTCCCTTTTCTTCCCCTCCCTTCCCCTCCTAACTCCCAAACAAAACCTAAGTGATCAAAATTGTACGATTACAATAACTCAAGACCTAATTAAATCTTCACAATTTCGATGCATTATTATGACGAATCACTGAATTTAGGTAGTTGAGTATCAAGAAATTGTCAAAAAATTAATTGCGTATGTTTTGCTTTGTTCTTTTACCTTAAGAACAAAACAACACAAAAAGCCGCTGGTTGAAATCTTAGAAGTCTACAATTTCGCTCCTTAATTGAAGTATCAAAAGCTCCAAAGATAGACACCTGTTGTCCTTTGGTTACGCAAATAAAATGCTAAAATAGTCAATGGATGATGTACCCCCTCCTTGCCCTAGAAAGGTCCAATGATCAAATCCTGTTCACAAGAAAGGAATTTAAAGACACTTTTTTATATTTTATTTATCAGAAAAATTCTATTTATATTCCCATTAAAATGGAAAAAAAAAAAAAAATTGGCCCACTTTTCATATGTCATAGGGTGACGAGATTGTTCAACACGTAAAGTCTACGTACTCTCGCCAACATAATTAAATTCACCCACAATAGTCGGAGGAAAAACGATCCATGCGGAAGTTAATCTGCCGGCATGATTGAAACATTACTTTTTGGTAAACATTTTTTTAGAGAAGGTAAACATTACTTAATTACAACTTTGTCCATAAACAACTAATATATTACCAAGTATAATAATTTTATTAGTTTTACAATAACCAACTTAATGATGAATAAAAAAAATTAATTTTTATTTACCCAATATAAATTATTCTTACTGAGTAAATTCTCAAGTTATATATTTGATCCTTTCAATATAAAGATATCACCTTATTAAATCAACTTATATTATAATACAAATTATTGATATTTTTTAAAAATTAAATTAAATTTAGAAATAAAAATAAAATGATAAATTGAAGAGATAAGTATTTAAGAAAATTATTTATACAAATAAAGATAAAGAAAAGTAGTTTAAGTTTATTGAGAAAGAAATTTTTTAAACTAGCTGTTAAATAGAATAAAATTTAAAATTTAAATTAAGAAATATATTTAAAATTAAAAATAAAACAGTCCTCATGAAATATGATTAAGATAAGGCAATGTGTCTGAATAAGTAATAATTATTTTTAAAAGGACTCCTATTAGACAATAATTTCTAATAAGACTTTTATTTAAGAATAGTTCTTAAAGACACCCTCGTTTAAAGATAAAAATTCAAAATTTTAACTAGAGGATATGAGA
>PYAF01000473.1:43704-63453 GCA_007407185.1 Glycine tomentella | reverse complement strand
TATATATATGGGGGGGGGGGGGAATGCTAATGTCTTCATTTTTTTAATATAACTGCATTAGTAATCGACATAGAAAAAAATCAATGAGATTCTTCCAAAATAAATTACTAATATAAACATGCACAATCCACAAGCTGGCCAAAGAAATAAATACCCTTACTGTATAACAAAAAGATGAAAAATAATAAAATTTTTATAGGTGGATTTAATGCAAGAGAAACTCTTACTTTTTTCTTTCAATTTTGGAGCACATCTAGGTTGCGCTGTTACTTTTGTGGACAGAAAGGATCTCTACCGGTGTTGCTCATTTATTAAAGTTGTTAAAATGTAAGAGGGATTTATGAAAACATTGCAGGTGAAACTTTTAATGCTATGTGCGCAGTTTCAAAAGGAATTCTTAGGTGGATAAAAAAATATAAAAAAATTACTTCATTTAATAATTGACTGCAAACACATAATTTAGTAGCTAGATATGAGTGTCTTAAAATATTTGTTAGAAATGATTTAAAATGTAAAAATGGTTAAATAGAAAATAATACTATATACTTTTTAATAAATTAAATGCTATAGTTTTATTAAAAAAATTATATTCCTTAACAAATATTCTTTAAACGCATAACCTAGAAATATATTTTCAACTTCTAAAAGACAAGAAATATATTTTCAAAATGAAATTTCAACTTGCAATCCATTTGATTGAATCAGGTTAGGCACTACGCGCTTTTTGCAAACCTTCTAGCTGTGTCCTAGTTGATTGCTTTGAATTATATGATTAATTGAATCCTAATAAGAACAGCGATATGGATGTTATTGGCAAGAATTCTGAAACTCAAGTTAATTTGGTTGGAGTTAAGTTAATTAGAGTAGAAGTCATACGTAGAATGTGAAGTTCCATTACCTTTGTTGGTCTTCCCTCAAAAGTTTATTATAAAGCAATTATTTTTCTAATAAGATAATTATCTTCTCTCATAATAGATGATCTTTGAATTATCTTCCGGTTATTAGGGTTTTCTATAATATTGTGTTTTTTGTTTCATCTTAAACCTATTAAACTAAACTATCTACACGTGATCATATGGGTGTCTATTACTTTGTCCGTTGCCTATTAACTGTCAAAAATTTTTTTAAAAAAATATTTCTATAAATTTGTCGTTCACAAAGTTAATATTACATTAATTATTTTTTATCAATTATACTCTTACTTATAGCCTATATTTTAATTAATTTACATATGCATTGTACTTACCAAAATTTAGAGGCACCTCACGCCAGAGTGAACGTGGTCATGATAGGCTCCAAATCTCGTACGTCGGATACATAGTAGCCTTTGTTAGGATGACAAGAGGGAGGACTTGCAAAACAAAGGACTTTGACGCTCAAGTAATAACTTGAGTTAGTGGAGATTGAGTGAATGAAAAGGGTGAGACAGAACATGGTACTTATAGAGTGGAGTAGGAACTGCGAGCCCTTGTTTGTCGGGACTATTATAGTAGTGTAACAACCCTTGTAGATAATTATTAGTCTATAAATAATAATTAATAGATAATGGTAAGTTATATATAATTTTGTCTAATAGATAATATATACCTTACTGACAATCTGTTACTTGTAGAAAAATAGAAAATTGAAGTTCTCGTTTGTCGGGGTAATTACGGTGAATAAACAACTCTTGCAGATAAATACTAGCTTGTAGATAATAGTTAGTACATAAGTTATGGCTTATAGATAATTGCTTGTAGATAATCTATAGCTTATAAATAATACGATACATTATAGATAATGAAATGCTTATAAATAATTAAGTATTTGCCACTTGATAAAGAAGGTTGTAATATTATCAATAATATTCAAATATGGTGGCATTAGAGATAACTTGTTCGGCCTAGTAGCATGGTTGCTAAGGGTGAGGTGTCCGTACTCTTGTGTCAGGACTGACATGGAGGATTGATGTGAGTGCAGGAACGTCACGTCACTTGCCATATATATTTTGTGGACCTTGAACAATACATGCATTTTATTGTGGGATGGAAAGAAAACGAGGTAAAACAAAAAAATCTCACAACTATTTTATTGGAATCATGAATATTTATTGCATTTTTTTTAATTTCTACAAAACAACCTTAAATGACAAATAGAAAGAAACAGAGGAAGTAATTCACTAAACTCAACCTAATAGTGATGAAGATTTTGATCAATAGTAAACTCATAGATTCTAACCTCAATGCGATTATTATATGCTCAGACAATATTTGATAAAACTAGCTGAAAACTTAAAAGTAAGCTCAAAGCTTGGAAGAACTTGGATGCGTACATCTCTCACTTGCATGACTATGAAATATGATATAAAACATATCTTTAGACTATGATTGGTAAAATTTAATCTCTATGATTGGTATTAATAAAGAGGAATTTTTGCTTTTAGGAATTGAATCGATAAATAAAAATGATGCAAGGAAACCAATTAGGTCATAATTTTAGGAAAAACATAGAATTATTTAGCAAATAATTGTAAAGTTGATATTATTGAAAGAATTTTCAACCTTAAGGAATGATGTAATGATGATAATTACTCTTGTGTGTGTTGTATGAGTGTAAGAATGCAAAAATAAATACGAGAATTTTCCAAACAACAAACAAGCAATATAAGAGAGTTATTAATTAAATTGAACAAAAATGATAAAATGAAATTTCAAATAAAATAGTAAGGATAAATAAAATTGAGAAGAGAAAAAAGTTAATAATTTATAAACTAATTTAGTTTTCATAAATTACTTGAAATAACTTATAAAAAAATTGCTTAAAATAACTTATGAAAAATAAATTCATGTATCAAAAAAATTTATTTTGGTGAAAGAAACTTATGAGTTGAGCTTATAAGCTCTTCAAAAGATTTACCAAATATAAGAAATTTGAACACTACAAATTTGCAATTGACCTATGTTAAACTGGGTCCGTTATATGAAAGAGATCCAAAAAACACTAATTCATCAATCTATTTCGGACATTAATTAGTTATAAAAGTAACATTAGAACTTTAATTAGTTATAAATGTATATTTTAAAAATAGTATTATTACGAAGAAGCCATGACAAAATATAGTTAGAAAAGTTATTAGTAATATTTATTTTTGTAAATAACGTAAAACATTCAATACTATAATTAATATACCTAGCATCCTGCATTAATTAGCTGCACCATATTTGGTATTGAATGGAATGCCTAATTATTTGTCCAGCGTCAATTCCCACTTCCCCACCAATCCACCGACAATCTATATAAATCTCGAAGGGCACTATCACAATCTCACTAGCTAACCCTCCCACATTTGGCACGGTACTATCTTCTCAACCCCATATTAATTTCCTGCATCATCTTACCTCGTACTTAGGTTATCTTCGTTCACTCTTTTCTCCACATTTCTCTACTAAATACCGTTTTGCTCACGCAGAATACACACCACACAAAGCCATCATTATGGTACAAGCAAAGAAGTTCAGGGGAGTAAGGCAGCGCCAATGGGGCTCATGGGTCTCAGAAATTCGTCACCCATTACTGTAATTACCTCATGAAAAACCATAGTTTATAATATTAATTAACTCATGCAAACTATATAGTTATGTTTCTATTTTCATAATCGATATTACAAAATCCATGTACGAATATTTGTTAGTTTTGTCCATGTTAGGATATGGAATAGTTAGTGTGTTTGGTTCCATGTCTCAGACGTAGCTTTTTCATCTAATAAGAATTTAATAGTTACAACTTCTATATCTCAAACATGGTGTTTAACTTTCTAGTCTAAGATTCGTATATACTAAGATCATTCTCTCAATATAATTTGAGTTACAATGATATTGATATCAATTTTGTTAATAATCAATATTTTTCAAAGAATCTGACAAATCATTTTTAGTGCAATTTTTTCTTTCAATCACAAGGCTTAAATCCAAAATCTCACTTAAGGAAACTGAGCTTAGTTTAACATTGATCAACAACTTGTTGGACCTTGTTTTAAACCATTCTCTTAATATGCATGATAGATTAAAGTATTATTACAGGACCTATATAGTATTTATAGTATGTATTGACCAATTTCAGTTGAACAAAGTTTATATTTACAGAGATTTGTTTAATGGACAGGAAGAGAAGGGTGTGGCTAGGTACATTTGAGACAGCAGAGGCTGCAGCAAGGGCATATGACCAAGCAGCAATTTTAATGAGTGGTCAAAATGCCAAGACCAATTTCCCTACACCAATGAATCAGCCTCAAGGTGTTACTACTACTTCTCCTTGTGTAGACCCTTTCTCATCTCCCAATGTTCTTTCTGATCATCTGAGTAGAAAGCTCAAGAGGTGCTGCAAAGACCCTTCTCCATCCCTCACATGTCTGAGGCTAGATGCTGACAATTCACACATTGGAGTGTGGCAAAAGGGTGCAGGACCACATTCAGACTCTAACTGGATTGTAAGGGTTGAGCTTGGAAAGAAATTACATGCAGAGGGTGAGTCAAGTGTATCATCAGCAGGGTCACCACCAAAACCTAATGTCGATGGTGATGGTTATGGTGATGAAGAGGATAGAATTGCCATGCAGATGATTGATGAGCTTCTTAATTGGAATCATCCCTGTGGTTCAAGTAATTAACCTTTAGGATTGAAAATAGAAAGAAAAAAAAAAAAAAAAGAACCTTTGGTGTCATATATAGTTATTGAAATATTTAGCATATCTATTTTCTTTTATCTTTATACTATGTTTTTTTTTTTTTGATTGTGTAAAAATTATGTTAATACCATATGCACTATATATTGTAATCAAGTTAGTTAGATCTTTAATGCAAGATCTTGAGTAAGGATCTTGAACTCAAGATCTGATCTTCACTAGATCTCTCAATAAAGGAGTTGAAAAGTTCTCAAACATGGAGGATGAATTGTTGTGGAAGATCCCTTAAGATCTGCACATTGTTCAAAAAGAATAAATTTTCTTCATTTTTCTCTCTCCTTAAGATCAAAAAATGAGATCTACCATTGAAGAAAAAAAGTGTAAGAGATCTTGAGAGATCTTGAATCATATGTGACGCTGAGTCTACCAAAAAGTAGTCTAATATCCCAATTTGAGATTTACCACTAAAGATGCTCTTAGAGAGATATGTCGAAATTAGGTAAAAATATATATGTGGATAAATCATGCAATAATGGAATTTATCCAATCTATGTCTATTTTAATTTTGTTTTAATATACTTTATAGACATGTTTTAATATAAAAAGGAAAATTAATTTGAGAAGAAAAAGGTTAATACATAACAGAATCTAAAAGAATTATTTTGAAAATAAAAAGGTTTTTTTAGCCTAAAAAATTTAAAGTTAGTAATAATTTTAAATTTTCAAAAATAGAAAAAGTATGAAGAAATTATGTGTTTTAAGGAAAGAGAAAAAAAATAAATTCGAGATCTATTTAAAAAAGAAGACTATTTATCTATATATAGAGGTAGAGGTGAATAATTCAAAATTTTCTTAGTGAATCATAACAATTTTCTTAAGCTCTATTAATGTTTTACATTTTGATTTGTTACAATAAATATATATTTTTAATATGTCTTAAGAGAATAATTAAAAATATAATAAAATCATTTTATAATACTATATATGCGGAGTTAGATAGTAATGCCAGGAAGGTTATACAAACCATTTAAAAATTTAATTTTTTATTTTATGTCACCATCAATCTATCCGACGCCTCCAGCACCTCCAATTAATCAGCTCGTCGGTGTTGTCCTCATCGTCTCCAGAAACTTTATAGCCACCGTCACCATCACCATTGATCTCCAGTTACACCACCGCCGATGTCACAAACTCCTTGCCATTATTGCCATATCTGTAGCCGGTGTTACCACGTAGATGTGAGATCCGAAGCAGTGTTTAGGAGGGCGAGATAATCCCTTACAATGTGATCAACCAATATTTAAATTTTTGTTTAGGAGATATGGTCCCATTTGTTGTGCAATCGTGTTTGAAACAAAGTTGTTTTTCGAAAGAATATAATTGTAAGAAGCAAAATAAAATATTAAAAAACTAAAAAATTCATGTGTTAGAACCAACACCGTTTTAGTTTGAGAAGATAATTATCTCAATGTGGGTGTAATGTGTTCTTTAATACACTTCTTTTATTATATTTTATTATTAACTAAAACATATTAAAATTTATAAAACATGAGTACAACTTAATAAATAAATAAGAAGGGTGACTAATACATTTGTGAGGTTTCAAATAAAATTATGTTAATAATGAAAAATGTATTAAAAATGTTACTTTTTTTATATGTGAAAATCAAAAATAATGTCAATGATTTTATAATAACTTGTGTATCCTACTTAATTAATTGAGCTAGATTTCCTTAATTTAAAATATGTTAGTAAATATGTTAAGAAAAATATATTAGAATATGTTGCTAATATTTCTTATCTTTGAGACATAGCAGGAACACACCCGGCCCATTCAAACATATTTATTAAAAATTATAAAAGTTTTATTGGTTTACATCCTATTTAATAAATATATTCCCGCCCTCCCCCCAAATTCCACCCACACATTCAAATAGTGCATGAGATTGTACATAGGGATAGGGATGATAATGGATGGGACCAACATATATAATAGTATCTCATCAGATAAATACTTCTCATGTGTTTTCTTGTTATCTACATGATACCCGTTAAGTAGATACTTGTGGATTCTTTTTAATATCCAAGGATCTCCATGGGTCCTCATGGATATTTTTCATAAATAAAAAAATGTTTAAAAATATTTTAATAAACATTTTAATTGTATTTTTTTTTTGTTTTAATATTTTCTTGAAAAAGTAATTTTAATTGTTACAACTATAGTTATTCAAATATTCTACAATCTATGCAATTAAAAATGCCCATAAATAATTCTAAGTAAATAAATAAATAAATTTTGTGAACTCCAAAAAAAATTAATTAAAAATTATTTTGTAAAATATAAATTCAAATAAAAGTATGCTAAAATATAGGTCAAAATAAAATTATACTAAAAAACATAAGTACAAATAGAGAGTATTTATGTATTTAAGCTTGGTAAAAAAATAAAAAAATATTTTTAAGTATTTTAGTGTTACTGGGTAACACATATCCATAGGTAAAGGTATAATGATATTTACCTATGCGTCCTTTAAAAATTGGATAGTGAAAATACATATATGATGATACTCATTACTCACAAGTATCCACTAAAGATACTCATTTAATATATACTAAAAATTTTATCCACAAATATCTCAAAGTGTAGATTTCTTTATCATTTCTAGTTGTGTATACTATTTTTAGCTAAATATGAAACAATTTACTATATATTTTAATTTTTCATAATGTTTTTAATTAAATGATAAAATATATTTTCTAAATTTTGTAATTAAATGGTTGTGAATAAATAAAAATATTAATAAATATTATATATTAAATTGATAATTAAATTACTTATTGATATTTTAATTTATTATAATATTTTTTAAAAGATTATGACAATTCATAATTTAAGATACATATTTAGTTACAATATATATTGATTATATATTTCTGTCAAATTTTTTATGGATAATTTTTGTTGGAATGTAAATAAAACTGAAATATAAGAGAGAGAGAGAGAGAGAATCACATGTAGAATGAATATAAAAAAATATTTGATTGAATTAAGTTTAAATTATTAAAGTGGTAGTTAATGTAATTTATTATAATAAATTTTGACTGTACACAAAGTATAATGAATTTTGAAATTATTTATATTCAATATATCAACTAATTATCAATCAAACACCAATTTATTAGTATTAATTATTTTTTCATATATATCAATATTTTTTTAATATAACGTGCTTATATATGAGTTTTTCTAAATATTGTAATGTGCTAATAATTATTATATATGTATATATATATATATATATATATATTTTATAACTCATGACATGTGTAAAAATTATATATTGTTGCCACTCAAATATGTATGCGACAACATATATCCAATGCCAAACTAATTTATGTATTAATATTTGATTGATAATTAACTTATTAGTAATTTATTTATAAAAATCAATCTATTGATTAATTAATTTATTAACCTGATTGCATTTAATTTTTAATTATATTTTCTAATTAAAAATAAAATAATCTTATTTAATAGATTTTTCGGATGGAATGAATACGATTCATGCGAGAATATTATCTTATGTGAGAATTTGAGAACAACTAATAAATCACAACCATCAAATCAAGATTAAAAGTAATAGATTGTCGAGATTAAAATATTTAAAAATTCAATTAAAATCTAATATATCATCAACTATCTATAAGATTAATCAAACAACAAATCTTTTTTACAAAGATCTCAATTATCACTTTTTAAAATATCACAATTAACCTATCACGTACTATCACCACGACTGTCATTACTACCTCCATGACCACCATTGCAGTTACTACCATGATTGTCGCTGTCACCACTACCATCATCGTCAACTGCTACCACCACCACCGCCATGACATTCATCACCGTTGTTGCCACCACCATAATTGATGTTGCCACCACTTCCACCACCATAAATGTTGTCGTCGTTCCACCACCACCACCACCAGTGTTCACAATGGTGGCCGCAATGACGATAGTGGTCATAGCGTCGAAGGTGTTGTCAGGCATAGTGATGGTGATTGGTTAACGATAGTTGAGACATGGTTTGTTTGCTAAATCTTTTAGAGAATTGATAGTTATATTAGATTTTAACTTTAAGTTTAGATATTTTAATCTTAACCATATATGATATTTAATCTTGATCTGATGGTTAATATTAATTATTCTCATATAAGAAAGTGTTCTCACAGGGAGTTGTATTTTATATATATATATATATATATATATATATATATATATATACACACCATACAAGGTGGAAGCGAAGATTAGAAAAGAGAATTAAAACAGACAAAACATAAAATGGAAGGTAGGATAAAAGACTCTATATGGCTTAGAACCAAAATTTATGCAGAAAATATAAATTTAAAACATAAAAAATAAACTCTCAAGCGCGGCAAAATGTCGGGATGAGAGGGACTATATGAGAAGAGAATAATTCGGTTACAGAATAAAAACATGCAAAAAATAAGAAAAGAAGATTTTATTTCTCAAAAGAAAAAATACAAGATTGCAACTCAGAGGTATACCTATGGGAAAACTCTCAGAATCTAAAACTTGATTATAGAATGAGGGACCAGCCCTTTTAAAGACAGATTTTTTCTGTTGCTACAGTTTCGGCAACAAAAACTGGACTACCTACCGCTACAGTGAACATTGATCAGCCGCAGGAAAAAATGATGATATGATGATGTCAGTATCAGGCAAAGTTTATTCCAAAACAGTCGTCTTCATTTTAGTAGAAGTCATCTAATGATGAAGAGGATCCTCATGCTTTTTTGTAGATGAAGAAGCTTTTTCTTCCTTCTTCAAAAGATTAAGGATTATTTGCATATTTTCAGCAAATTTTTCTTTTGTTGATGATGCTAAAAGTGTTGATAGAGCCACTGATCTTTGATTAAGAAACTAACAAGTTTCAGGATCAACATTCTTGATTAGCTTTGTATGTTTTTAAACCAGAGTTTAACCTGATCTGAATAAGCTCGAGAATGTTCAAATTGAGACCACTATTTAACCAGAGCTTGCCTTCTTAGCATAGGGAGTTGTCCTTTGGTAACAACACTTCCGTAAACATATCGCCATTGGAATATCTAGGCAAGAGACATTTTACTGAAGAAATGTAAGTCTGCAGGAAAGGGATTATCTCCAAACTCATATTTCTTAGTAAATGTTGTCAATCTAGACACAACTTCTGAAGGAAGAATATCAAGGGCTGGTCCAAAATAATTCCACCAATGCATGAACCATTGTGAAAATTTATATTGAACATTTTGTTTGAAATAGATTAGCCATGAATGCATAAAATCTTTCTTTTGATAGAAAAAAGACATTATGTTAGGCGTGTTTGATAATCCCAATAATTAAAACCAATGGGATCATAGTTTTGAGAAAACTTTTTAATCTCCATGAATAAGCAATTTGATTTGAATTATTATTTTTATGATGTTTGATTTGGACTGAATTAGAGTCAACCAAAATAAACTCATAAAAATGTCTTAATTTGTAGATTGATGTTGGCCTATAATGGAATTGATCTCCTTAAAAATCTTTTGGAAAGATTTTCTAGGCAATCTTGTTTGGCTTGGGATCCCAGAATTCTGGTTCCATTTGAATAACATCCTGACATTTAGGTTTTGGGATGTATTGGGTTTGAGATTTGGGTTTTTGGGAAGCCAAAGGTTTAGGTTAATTGGTGAACAACGACTTTATCTTTGGATTGATGGAGGATTATTTGTTTGTTTGTAAGATTTTCAATCATGGTTGAAAGACTTTCATTGTCTTCCTCTTCTGAGGCGATGTCAGCCCATGATTTTGGTGGAAGGCCTTTTGGAAGGTGGTTTAAACCTTGCTCTTGGAGGGCCAAAAGGGCTTGGATATGCATGGCATAGTCAACCTTTGTTTGTGATTGGGGTTTGGATTTCTGGTTGGATGACCCAGTTTGAGTTTGAGGGTTCAGAGTAGATGACCATCATTGGGTTGAAGACCCATATTGAATTTTGGAATCAACTTCTTATTTAGAAGAAGATCCTGACCCTGTGTGGGAGTTTAAACTAGCAATTTCTAGTATGGTTTTGCTACTACTTTTGCCTTCCTCTTCCTAAGGAGGAGGAAGATTTTACCGAATCTGTCATTATACCTTTAGTGTTTCCCACTGTAAATATTCACGAGTAAGGTAGTCAGGAAGAGAGTTTAAGGTAACTTTAAGAAATTCAATTTCAAAATCAAAGATACTTAGGATTGCTTGTCGACGGGCAAAAATTTGTTTAGATACAAGGTTTTTAACATCTTTTTGTAAAATCTCTTTAGCAGATTTACAATCAACACAAATAAAAAACCTTTGATTAAGCAAATCAGATTGCAATTTAGAGATGCATAAAACAATTGTTAAAACTTCTTTTTTAACAGTAGAATAATTCTGTTGTGCAGGATTCCAATGCTTTGAAGTAAATGCAATTATTTGTTCTTTACCATTGACAGACTGATTAAGAATGCCACCATACCCAATGTTAGAGGCATCAATTTCGACAATCTTTTTGGCTAAAATATTGGGAAGGTAAAGACAGAGAAGGTCTTTAACTCTAGATTTGATCTATCTGACAAGATTAGTGTGAACATTAGTCCATGGAGGATGTGTCTTCTTGAGACGATCATAAAGAGGTTTAGTAAAATTTCTAAGTTGCGAGAAAAAAGAAGCAATATAGTTTAAGCAACCAAGAAAACATTGAAGTTGGGTCTTCTCGATTATTTGATCTAGAAATTTATTTGGCAAACTCAATTGCACGATTAATAGGAGTAATGGTTCCTTGGTAAATATTGTGACCAAGAAAACGAATTTTAGTTGGAAAAGATTGATCTTGGTTTTAGATAGATTAAGGCCATTTTTTCTGATTATTTGGATGAAGATGCTAATGTGTTTAAAGTGTTGATCTACAGATTGGGAATACACAAGGACATCATCAATATAGACAATAATAAATGAAGAATATGGATTAAAAATATCGTTCATAATTTTCTAGAATTCAGACAGAGCAGTTTTTAAACCAAAGGGCTATACTCTCCACTCGAACTGCCCAAAGGGGACAGTGAATGTTGTTTTGTAACAATCATTATCTTTGATTTGAATATGCCAAAACCTAGATTTCGTATCGAATTTAGAGAAGATCTTAGCATAAAAAAGACGGTGAAAAAGATCCTTCTTATTAGGAATCGGATAAGGAATATATTGAAGGGCTTGATTAAGATGTTTGTAGTTGATAACTAAGCGATGAGTGCCACACTCAATTTCAGCTTGTTTATGGACATAAAAAGAAGAACAAGACCAAGGGCTTTCTTTTTCTGATTAATCCTTTTTGCAGGAGATCACGAATTTCCTTTTGACAGTGAACAAGAAGTTATTGGCTCATCTGAATAGGACAAGTCTTAGTAGGGATTTGTCAGTCGTTGAAGTCCTTCTTATAAGGAAGATAAACTATATGTTGCTTTCTTTGCCAAAAAGCGCTAGGCACATCAGTACAGATGGAGTTTTGGATCTGATTAGATAAAGAATTGATTTTGTTTAGGATAACCGATTGATTGAGATCATCAATTTCTTATAAGAAATTTCTTCCCAAAGATAATTGATTTGATTATATTTATAGAGGATTGGATTCAAAACTCTAACAATGAGTGTTTTAAGAAATTTAATTTGAAAGTAATTGATTTATCCAGATAAGTGGTAGAAAAACCTTTATCTGAAATTGTGATTTTGATATAATATATTTGATAAATTAATTCCAATAATAATTTTGATTTTGATATAAAACTTTTAAATTGTTAATTGATTAATTAATTCAAAAATCTTTGGAGGAATAACTGAATCATTTGAAGAATCATTATCAAAAGTCTGAATTTTTTTAGCAGGTTCTTCCTCATCAGTTTGATCACCAGATTATAGAACAAACAAAATACTTTGATGAACATTTTGTTGTTCTTTGATAAGGTGGATTTCAACTTTTAGTTGATTAACCTCATGCTGAAGATCCTGAATGGTTATGGGTTTGACAACACTTTTTTCAAATCTCTTTAGAGTATCTTTAAGATTAAGCTTGTTATTCATTAACAAATTGTTTGATCTAGAAGAAGAAAAAGATTTTTCATCAAAAGATTGTTTGAGTTTTAACAAAAGGGTTTTCTTCTCTTGAGGATCAATAATTGAATTAATAACCTCAAACAAAAGATCTTATTCTCTGGTGAGAATATTGATTTAGGAAGAAGATGGACAATCTTCATCTGTCAAAGATAAGTCATCTTCTTGAATTTGATTCAAGTTATCGAAAGATTCTGAAGACTCCTTATTAGATTCTTTTTCAAATGAAGACTCAACAAGGAGCTGGTTAATTTGTTCTTCTACAGAAGGTTCAAGATTGAGATTCCTAAGCTTTTTCTTAAGCCCGCAATACTGACTTTTATGGCTAGGTTTGCCGCAAGTTCAACAGACTATAGGTTTCTTATGAATATTAACCTTATCAAAAAAAGGTTTGGTTTGGAATTCTCTCCTAAGTTTCCTGAGTTCCAAATTTATGACGATGATAAACAGACCTTTTGGGCTTCTTTCTTTCAGGATTGTGAACATGTTTTTTGGATTTCCTAGATTTAGAACAAGGAAGACCAAATTGTTCACAAAAATTACCCAAATCTCTGCGATTTTGAGCCTTTTACTTAGCAAGCTGATACTGGATTTTATCATCTTGATAGATTTTCAAGGCTACCTTTTGGATAAAAGCAATAAGTTGTCCATAACTTAATTGCTTACAAGGGATTTCATTATTAGGGTGTTGGCTTCAGATCTTATCTTTAACCTTATCCCCAAAAGACTTAGGAAGGCCAGCAAGGAATTTTTCTTTCCAGAAAGGTTCTTGGCTATCTTCACGGGTAAAAACTCTAGTGAGGAAGGTATCCTTATACCACCTTAAGTCATCTAAAGTTTTACACCTAAGATTAGAGAGAAGTTCAGCAGATCTAGCTTTCCACAACCTCGAATCTCATATGAAATGCTGAACAATGGTAAATATTAACTGATTGACAGAATCAGGGATTGGTTTACCATCTTAGGTTAGGATAGTGCCATCATTTTTTGTTTTGACAACATTCTGGATGGTAATCTTGTCTTCTTCAGACAATTAATTATCCAACCATCCTTTTAGTTGTCCAGTGAAACCAGAAAGTAGAACATTTAAAATAAATGCTTCAGTATAGTTAAGGGATGTGTCATAGGCTGTTGCAACCATAAACATTTGTTGGAGTACATTAAGAATTTGGTACTCTATTTTGCCATCTATGTTCCATTCATAGATATGGTTGGCATTAAAGGATTTTGAATGGTCCTTTTCTTCGATGAGAAGATCAGGAGCAGTTGCCCTATTGTAATACAAGTTAGAAGGTTGTCTCCAATTTTTCTTATTTCTAATTGGATTAATTTGAATAGATCTTTTAGAGTCAGAATTCCTAATTTCTAACCCAATTTAGTTAAGGACATTGATTTCCTTATCTTTGTCATTTTGGGTTTCATGTCTAGACCTAGCTCGGGTAATGGTTGGTCTAGAATGAGCTTCCTAGAAGTAGAACTTCGAGGAGTTTCTTGGATGACTACAGAAGTTAATCCTTCTAGTCTCTATTTAAACTCATCAGAGGGTTGACTAGGAGTTTGGTTAAAAGCTTTAAGTTTAACAAACTCTTTTCCAAGATTATCAATCATCCTAAATGACTTAAAAATTGGAGTTTGAATTGTCTTAGAAGAAGACTCACCAGCTTCTAAACTAACTCTAGGTTTTTCTCCTAATTTTTCTCCTATAGTCTGGAGATATTTGTTGGTATATTCCATAAGATTTTCAATACCTTTCGGAGATATGGATTCAGACTCGTCTTTTGACTTAAAAGGTGAGGCAAATATTGGATTGTGTTTTTCATCCCTAACATTAGGAAGAACAAACTTGATTGACGGAGGAAACTCAGACATCCTTAAGATCATACCTAATGATAACTCTAATGGTTTTTGGTTCAATGAAAGGATAATCTATCTTATGGTAATCTGCATAAGATTTAAACCAATCAAAGAAAAAGATTTGAGTTTGAACACGTTTATGAAAAGAATAAAATTCTTCCCTTATTTGGTCTTTACAATTATCCCTATAGTTGTTAAGAAACCACTCCTTTGAGAAGTCATTTTCTCAGAGTCGAAATCTAACTTAAGGGCATCATAATCTATGCAGGTTTTACTAATCATGGATAACTTCATAATCTTGCATAGATGAAAACATTAGAGAAGGAATAGATCTAGATTATTCTTCAATATTTTCTTGCTGATAAACTGGCTGAGGAGTTGAAGAAGAGGTTTCTACCCACTGAAGTTTGATTCTACTACTTCCGCTTGGAACAATAAAGAAGGATTTTCTAGAGAACATACTCAAATAATTCAGATCTAGAGTCTCTGGTAAAGGATGATCTAGCGGTGTTAAAGGAGTTGGACCTATTAAAGGTGATTTCAACCTTACCGGAATCATATTGTTTGATAGACTCAAAGATGGGTTTGCTTTGGGGTTTAGCCAAAGCAACTTTGTCCGTGGCCTAGGTTTGAGGGAAATTAATATCTTCCCACTTATAGTTTTGGGTATAACTACCTTGGCTTTGGATGTATCTATGAGAAATAGAGTTATTTCTCCAATTTTTCTAGGTTTAAGAACCCTAGACATGCATGAGTTCATTACTTTGTACTGAACTTGATATATGATATTAACTAGAATAGATCTAGCTTTCATATCTAACCCATAAAGTTGGACATCTAAGGTTAAACATCCAAAACATTTGCATCCTCAAGGCTAATAGTCCTATCTGGATAACAAGTGAAATAGATTGGTCCATTACTAAGGCTGGTTTCTACGGTTCCTAAAATGAAGTCTGTGAACTGGTTGTGACGGGAGTTTCTTAGGCACAAGAGACTTGAGGTATTCAGACCCTCTATACCTAAAGGTTTAGCAACAACTTGTACACATCCTATGTGTAAAAATCTGTATTTTTTTTTTGTGTGTCTTTATCGAACTGTTTGAAAGGAGTATGATTTCATCAAGTTCAGATTTAAGACAGATATTAGTTTCGACTGTCTTGATAATGAAATCAGATTTGCGAAAGTAACTTCCTTCTGGTTTATAAAGTTCATTTTCTAGAATCCTAGGAATCTTCCAGTCATCCAGATCTTGATTAATATCTTCAAAATAAATTTCTTCTTTGAAGATATTTCGATTAGATTTGATTAAAGATTTTTCAGATTGTGAAGGATTAAATGAAGAAGACGATGGTTTAGAAGAGACATGAGGAAAATATCATAAAACTTTCCCTTGATATCATTGCCATCCTTTGGTTCTATAAAAACATAAAGATAAATCTGGGTTAAAATTTACTAATTGGACTATTTTCCAGACTTTTTTTTAATCTCTTAACCATAGCCAATGAATTTCAGACAAAAGTTCAAATCTTGCGTTCCAAAAATTTGTAGCTTTTACTGTCCTTATCTCATCGAGACTTACTACCCTAGCAACACAAGATCGAAGCTTTCTAGCTTATCATGCTAACTAGTTAAGACATAAAAGATCTTTAAAATATTTACAAAAGTTTTAAAACAAATTCATGTTTGCAACATAGTTCATATTAGTAAAAAGTAAACTAGATCTAGCCATACACACACACACACACACACACACACACACACACATATATTACCCTTTCTCTTATATATCTTGAATGTACCAAGGGTCTAATTTAATTGGTTGAATATGGTGCGTGAATGTTATAAATTTTTGGTATTGTCTTTGATTCCTATGAATAAAAAAATATATTTCTTGAATGTAAGATGTCCATGCAAGATTTTTTGAAGTCTGGCCACCATTTATAGGATGATCCAAAGTCTCATTTTTTTTTTTTGAGAAGGCTACCCAATATAGCTTGCCATATTTCAAAGTTGCACACTAGTACTATTTCATTCACAAATTTTTCCAAATATTATAACATTTAAAATGAGAAAAGGAAATAGGATAATATTCGTACACTTAAACTATCCTATTTATGAATGAAATTATTCACTACTACAAAATAAGCTTTCAACATCAACAACTTAACATCAGTTATCAGAAAAACCGATGTTAAATTAGGCGTGGTGGCATTTCCATAAATAAACGGGTGTTCTTATCATCGATTTTTCAAAAATCGATGTTACTATGACCAATTTAATATCGATTTTTCAAAAATCGACGTTACTATGACAAAGTGAACATCAGTTTTTGAAAAATTGATGTTAAGTTGGTTAGAGTAACATTGATTTTTGAAAAACAGATATTGTGGAATGCATCGTTAACATTGGTTTTTAAATAAAACGGTTGTAGGGGAGGAAAACGGTCTCTAAACTATATCAAACCAATAACAACTTTTATTAGTGAAAGAATAAAAGAAAACTAGAATTCATTTATATGATATCTAAAACCCAATGGTAATGTTGTTTTTTCATTTTTTTTCTATCTTACGAGTTATTAGTATAGTTGTTTTGTGGTTTTGTCCATGATATGTTGGTGAATTTCTACATCCTCCAATGGTAATGTATCACCATGTTTACACGTAAAGCATGTCAGTGGTAGGCCATTATTGAGGAAATAGATGCAAGAGTGGCTGGTTGCTAACTCGTAGGAAACTTACTGTTAAGTCTAACATATAAAATGTTTTGAGAGTTTCATTTCATGGTGAAAATCCTCACTTATAAAGTGAAATAATATACTATATACCTTGTCGTTGATGTACACTAATGTACTCAATTAAACCTGCATAGTGCAGATAGGAATAAAGAATATTACCTACTTAACTGGACAAACTATGTATGCTCTTTTTAATTTATAGAAGGTCATTCATTAGGTAATATTTACTACATTGTTCTTGGGAAGGCTTCGATAATGTATTACAAATGTTTTGTCTACGCTTTCTTCCGTGACTGAACCCATTTTCATCCTTCTAATCTTTGCTCCCATTAATCTCTTTATTGTTACATGTAATGTTCAATACTACTACACATGTAATGTTCCATGTAATGTTCAATACTACTACCAAAATAAAATATGATCGAATCCTGTTTTGGGGTATAAAACGCAAGTTATCTTTGCAACAGTTCACTACATCTGTTTTAAAAGTGACACACCTATATACAGGGCGGACCCACGTCTATGTTTATGTCCGCAAGTGCGGACATAAACATTTGCGGAGAAAATTTGAGAGGTATAATAAAGGGAAACGAAGAAAGGAATATATATAAATGGGGGAGGGATTTTACGTGGATAAGTCAACATATGTAATTGCTTGTAAGGAAGGAGGGTAGGCTTGTCATTGATTTGTGTATCTCCAGTGAATGATGACGTGCACAAACCAATATATAATCATTGTCAACTCGTTGATTAGCTTGTGGTGTACATTAATAGTTAAAACACATCTGTCAAAAGGTTCTTTCTTTCTTTCTAATACTTTTTGAAATGTATGGGTTATAGTTTCACTTCATTTGCTGAGAGATTTATTATTTTTGCATGTATTAGAGGAATATTTTTCTTAGGAAGATATTTTTTCGCTTATAGACTTGTTCTTTGTTTTTTAATGTGAATTATAATGAGTCTTGTCCTATTTTCTGTGTTATCTTTTTTAATTGGAGTTTTCTTTTTTGGGGCTAAATGATTGGTCAAATTATTATTTGCATATTGTTACAAAAATAATTACATTTTGAGCGGGTTCATAACCTTATATATAAAGCGTTGATTAGAGTAAAATAAAAATACAAAAAGATAACCACATGAAATTGACGACCATTGCACTATCATACACTACTACATGCGACTAAATCAACTACGGTTCTAGGCGCATAATAACGATGGTCCTACGACTGACGTAGATATAGACGTCATTGATATAGAAGCATTTCAAATACGGTCTCGAAACCGTCTTTGATTAATCCAAATCCACTACGGTTCTGTCGTAAAAACCCACTTTGATTAAGCTAAATCCAATACAGTTCTGTGGTAAGAATTGACTTTGATTAAGCCATATCCACTATGGTTCTGTAGGTAGAACTGACTTTGATTTAGCCATATCCACTACGGTTCTGGTTCAAACCGACTTTGATTAGTCTGTTTCCACTACGGTTATATAATAGAACCGACTTTGATTTACTCATATCAGCTACGGTCCTATGGGTAAAACCGTCTTCGATTAAGCTATTCCACTACGGTTCCTGCTAGACTTTTGGCAAGCATACCAATTGTCGTTGTAAGTTACAAAATTTATAAAAGTTCGTCTCCACAGGGACTTGATTTTTACTCAGTTAATTCAAATAAAACTTAACAGTTTAATAGTTTATATACAGTGAGTGTGAAAGAAGTTGCATGTGATTGTGGATTTAATAGAAATTACAGAAATTCAAAAGAAACGGAAATAATAAATCTAGTACGGAAGATTACGAATGATTACTGAAAATAAAACGAGTTTGATCAATTAAAGAGCGTAGGATTGGATTTCATCGTTCATACCCTTAGTATTCAATTAATATTACCATGCATAAGTTATTTTCTATTATTATTGATGCACACATAAAATCTCCCCAAATCGATGTCTCGCATTTGAGAATCCTAAGAATATTTATCAAATATCGATGTCTCGCATATGAAATAAATATCCCAGCGTTACGATTATATTCGCGTGTTTATTTGCAATCTAAACGTTATGCTCTATGTCTAGCAACGTAACGTAAAGAGTAAATTTATTCATTTCAAACCCTAAGATTACTTCTCAGTTTCACTTCGAGTTTAAGTTCGTGATATTAGTGATCAAGTAATATCAAGCGTTAAGTACGGAATAAATTTACCAATAATAAATAGAAAGACTTATGCAGAAATAAATATTAAAAGAGATACTTAAAAGTAGAAGATTACATCCAATCCATAAGAGAAACTAACCAAGCATGGAGAGAACCTCCTTAAGAGAAGAATTGATG
>PYAF01000473.1:1102-17041 GCA_007407185.1 Glycine tomentella | reverse complement strand
CAAAATACATTAAACTGAAATTTCATTAAATTAAACAAAGCATACTTAACTTTGACAGCCCAGGATTCATGTATACAATATAAAACTTCCCAAACTGTCCAAACGGACAATTCAAGTTTCAATTCAATGATTAATCCAAACTATCCGTATTAATCACTGGATTGAAGCAAGAACGGGAAACTAAGGTTAACTCACAATGTAATGAAATGTATGACAAACCAATATTTATATATGAAGAAAAATATCAAAATGACAACAACATTGAAAACAGCACACATACCTGTGATTAGTACAGCAAATGAGACCTGAACAGCACGGGTAGACAGTATATAAGTTTTACGTTTTCAGCGTGTCAGTCAAAACTATGTTAGATGCCCTATGATTAACCAAAAAATTAATTAGTCAATAAGTTGAAGGGGAACAACCTAATAAAAACAACTTGCTGTTGAAATAAAAAGAAGTAAGAAATCATTGTAGTTTGAAATGTACAATAAATATCCAATTATCCACTAGTGCTCATCTGTTACTTAGTTACCCATTTGATCCATTGTTAATTACAGATTTTTAAACATATATCAGCAACATGGGAACCATGTACAACAACCATACCTCAGTTCATATATTTGTCATTACTATTAAATTTTTAAGCTTCAACACAAGGTCCAATATCAGCCTTTGATCTTAGCAATTTATAACCTACCTCAGTTCACACATTACATGTTTTCCAATTTACATCCTGTCTAACCCACACATGATTAGTATAAAAATAAAATGTTTCAAGGTAAACGATAACAAGTACTTGAATGCGTGTCCCGGATTTGATCTGCAGACTTTAATTTGTTTCTCCACCTCTCCCTATGATTAATCCAACCTGCACAAAAGAAATCGATGTGACTCAATGATATATACATAAACATAAAACTTGAAAAATAACCTTTAAAAGAAACTACAACAACAACATTATTAGATCATCACCTTTTCATTTGGAACTGGTGGCATGAATTTGTTCAGATCCCACAGTAGCTTGAGCAGGGGAGAGGCCTCCAGCTATAAGTAAAGGAGAACCCCCAACATCAGCTTGTACAGTGTCAAAATGAAACAACGAAAATATAAGAATAAAAGCCAGAAAAAAGGGAATAGCATGAAATAAACATTGCGTAGGATATCAAACCACTGCAATGATAGCATAGAAGCAATAAAATTCTGCCTTATCAATGCTTTCCAAACCTATGAAATAAACATTGTTTCAAACCTATGAAATTAAAAATCAGAACTAGAATTTATTAATATTACTCAAAATTTCTATTTTTTTATCAACAATATTAATTATTTTTAATTTATTAATTTATGTTAATTAAAATAATTTATTAATTCTGAACTCTACACCAACGTGAAACCAATCGAGGCAAAATTTATCCAAAACCAAATATGCCCAACCAATCTATGTAGTACAAATATGCGTGGAGCCAAGATCAGAGTTTAACATGTAGTCTAGGTTATGATCATGTCTTGGAGCAACATGCCTTCCCCAACAACCCCCCTCGTTTTCAAAAAGAAAAAAGAACACCATGTCTTTCAATGTGCCTTGGATCAGTTGAATAGGTTTTGTAGGGATGTCTCTCTTATGTTCTTTACAGTTTACATTTTGATTCAACCTATTATAATTTATAACATTGTTATACTTTTATTCTATATCTACCTGCCTAATTAACAAGCTTTTCCACCATTCAGAATCTACATCAATACGACTAGAGACCCATAAAGCTTCTTTAATAAGTTGATATCTATATTAAAATTCTTTTTTATAGGTTTTAATGTTCTGTGTATTCAGCAGAAAAGCTAGAAATTAAATATTGGTAAAAAGTGTGTTTTGAATGATAACTCTTCAACAGTTCAACTGATATATTGTAGTTTGAAATGATGATCTCCTATAAGGGATTTAGAACCTCTAAAGTTAGTGGGTGCACTTTAGAAGAGAAAGTGTGGAGTCATAACCATTTATTGGAACATCAATGGAATATATTTTAACAACTTCTTGGTAGTTTGTAATACGTGTATATTATCATAATTTCAGCTATTGTTTTACTAATCAATGGTTATAATTCTACACTTCTCCCTCAGTCCCTCCAAAGTGCAGTCCTCACTTTAGAGAAGCCAAATTCTGCTGTTAGATAGCTATGACTGTTAACTATCTTTTTGTTTTGGTGAATGGAATGCTAATTATTTTGAGTATACCATATTGCTCTACTTTCAACTTTTTTCATCAACAATGCAACAAATACAAACTCCTTGTATATGTCAATCCTTGTTTGTCATAATGTCATCCAAGAAAATGACTTGATTTTCATTCTCAGAGATGGACCGGAGTGTGAAGCGAATATTGAAGCTGATAGAAGAGGATGCAGATTCATTTGCCAAAAAAGCTTAAATGTATTATCAGAAGAGGCCAGAATTGGTTGCTTTGGTTGAGGATATTTCCAATCTTTACCGGGATCTTGCTGAACGTTATGATCATGTCACACGAGAATTACGGAAGAATATACCCTCTGATCTCCTATCCCAAGGTTCAGGTATTTCAGATGCTGGCTATGAACCATCATCCACTTGGCCCTCTCCAACTCCGAAGAGGGGGGTCGTCTTAAATCTAGTACCCGAGCTGCTGGGTTTGAACTCTAGTGGAAATGGTAATGATGTATACCAAAAAGATGGGGATGAGTCCTCTACTTTGACAGATTCTGAGGACGAATCTGATGATTCATCAGTTAATAATTATTTGGGTTTTTCAAAGAATGGTAGTGATCTGGGGATAAACAGAAGAATAATGGAGTTGGCAACTGAGCTCGATGAGGTAAAAAAAAAGCTATGGATGCAAGAAGAGGAACATGCAGATGGTTCATGTAGGGGATCAAGAAGTGAGAATACTGAAGATGTTTATACCAAAATTAACGCATATGAACAAGAACTGATGACTGTGAATGAGAAGTTAAGACTTTCAGAAGAAGAAATTACTAAACTGAAGATTCAGCTTGAAAAATACAGACCCTTCAATACAGAAAATTTGGAGGCTGGTTTTCAGTCATCATCAATGAAAGAACACATCAGTGAAGGAGGGGAAGCCCTGGAACACAAGACTATAGAGGTTGAGGGAAGCATTGATGGTGTGGATAACGAATTGTTTGACGAAAGTAGTGAGATCGAGACACTTGTGAGGGAGCTAAGAATTTCCAAAGAAAATCTGAAAGCTTCAGAAATGCAAATTACTTCACCGAAATTTGAGGCCAATAAATCATCTTAAACAATTCAGCAGTTGCATGATCAGCTTGAGGTGGCTCATAAAGACATTTCTACATGGAAAAAGTTTTAACGAGTTATCATTTGTAATTTTATATGCTTCATGTTTATGAATGTACTTTTTATTTTATTTTATGGAGTTCAACTTATAGCATTTCAAAACAAATAATGTCAAACATACAACTAAGAATATGATAAATGATAGTTGGACTAGCTTGAGCTAGTGCTTCCCTAGTTAGGCTATGTGCTGCACTATTACTTTGTCTCTTAGCAAAACATAATGAATAGTTTGGATGCTGCAAGAGAATATCTCTGCACTGGCTACTGATAGAGCCAAATTCAGGGATGTCTATGATGTTCCTCACGATTCTGTCAACCACCAACTTACAATTGGATTCGAACACTACATGGGTCAACTTTTGCGAAATGTCAACAGACAAAACTAGTTGGTGGGGTCAAATTCAAAGCTTTAAGCAATTCTATAGCCCCTATATATATATATATATAACACAACATTAGTAGTGTGTGTATCAATTACCTCTAACAAAGTCTCACGTTGCAAGTTAGATTCCAAAATGATGCTTACATTAGTGTCGGTATCAATTACCACAAATAAAGAGTCTCAATTTGATTAGCTATGCAAATGTGCTTTACGGCAAGTGAATCACACAAATAATTAATATATAAGGATTGATTCTTGAAAGACTATTTACCAATTACAAACGTCACAAGACTATGCTAGTTAGACAATATCAAATCAAGAATTTGGAGTCCTTCGCTTTGTTTACTTATTACATTAGCATTTGTTAGAGGCTCTAGTTACATGTGAGGACCAAACGTACACAAAGAAGCATCGAAAGCCTGAAGACACCCAAAGAAGCTTCAAATCAGATCGAGGAATTAAAACATACCTTATCAAAAAATGGAGCAGGAGCACCGACCACCGTATGGCCGCAGAAGATAAGCACCAACGGCGGAAGAAGCACGACCACCCACGGCGGCACTGCAGAACCCGGAATCGGAAGAACCACCTGCACGGACCCACCAACGGCGCGGAAGAACCAGCGGCGCGGAACGACGACAGAACCACGGTGGCGGCGTGTGGTTTCGCTTCAGGCTGAGCAAGAATCTCAATTTGTTTTAACTCCTCCGCTAGGTCAAGTTGTGTGTGCAGTGAAGACCCCGTGGGTTTTGGTTCCTATGAAACTCCTATGAAACACAGCGTTTTGGCATCTCTTAATCCACTACGGTTATATTATTAAAACCATGTTTGAAAAAAGCAAAACAACTACGGTCCTTTGATAACCGACTTTGAAATGGGTTTCCTTCCAACTAAACGACGACGGGCTCAAATGAACCGACTTCGAAATGATTACCTTCCCATTTCCACTACGGTTTTTTAAAAACCGACTTCGAAGAGTGGCCTTTTATTTACAAAAAGGCCACCGTGCACCTAACGATGACGAGCCTTATGGAACCGTCTTTAAATGGCCGTCGTGGAAGCCTACATCTGTAGTAGTGATATTATCATAGTTCAGGGTCAAGGTTAATTCTTGGCCTAGTGGATCCACACCTTGATATAGCTACCTAAACTTAATTTTCACACATTTTTATTAACTTGATAAATGGTTTTGAATCATGTTCTAAATATAGATACATTAATTGTTCAAAAAAAAAAATTCATAGCTGATGATAGTTTTGCATATCTTGGACTGAATTGCCTTTTCATGCAGTTAAAGACGCAGTCAAAATGTAGTAGCTAAATCTTATTCCTTTTTATTTTATAATTTAAAAAATAAAGAAATCAAATTGAGAGTTACAATTTTAGTTGATTACCAGCAAAGCTAGGTAGACTCCAAAAGTACACGTGAGAGGAAAAATTAAGATATTGAGTATATTGAGGTTTCATCAACTCCTCTTGATCATACATTTTTTTTCCTGCACTAAGTTCCCTTAATAATTTGAAATAGATTATATTGACACAACTAGATAACAGTATGATATGTATAAGGTTCCTATCATGGACTTTCATGTTCACTCATGTTGTTGTCATCCACTTGTATCCTACACCCAAGTACATGCTCCACCATACCAACAGTAAAGTATTGCACGATTCTGTATTTAAATGACACAATTCTAAAACCTTAATACTCCATCTAGTTCATCCAAACATACCTTTTTTTAATTGATGTTTCAGAACCTCCAAACTTAATTTCCCTACTCTTCACATGTATGCCATTTGACCACTGGATGAAAAAGCATACATACAACATTTGTTGTGTTAAGGGAGCCATTTTGGACACACTATGTCAATTACTCTTCATATATTGTTCTTCCATGATATGAACAACATGCAATAATATATACATGCTTGAACTTGTGATATTATTTCTTCTTCGATCCATGAATGAGTTTTACTTCTCTTATAATATTAATTTCCTATTGTTTTTTTATTCAATGAGGGAAACGTTGTTGTTATTATATTTTATTTAAAATATTAAGTATATTTATTTTTTGATTCACTAGTTTTTTATGAAGTATTAGGAAGATTTGTATAATAATATGGAAGAATATAATTAGAGTTTAATTACATTTTTCTCATTAAGAGTCAAAAATTGGTCTTGTGTAGTAGTTTCATATGTTTCTTAATTTCTTTTCTTTTGTCTTGTGCTTTTTTTTTTTGGCCAAGAGCTAGTTAATTATCACTTCACATCTAGCTAGCTTGAAGCATCAAAACCCTAGGAATAAATACTGGCACGCAGCTTTAGTTCTTTATCTTTCATAATTTGATACTTAATAACTTTTATACATGTTTTTAGATCTATAATGTTCATATTGGTGGACCATGACTATTATGCTTTAGATTAGTTAATTATACCTTTCCGCTTCATCATGGTGAGCATCACTTGGAAGTTGGAACTACATTATAATAATATAAAATTTATAATTAAACAAACATCTTGAGGATTGTTTTTTTTTTGTTTTACTTGAATGTTGTGTGTTAATGTTATTTAATACTCAAAAATAAATTGTAATTGTAATTGTAATTAATAGACACTTTTTCTTTTCCTGTTCACATCATTATCATGACATTCATTGTTGGAGATTATTAGTGACCATTTTCACATGACTACACTACCAAGCTCCCCTCCTCCTCCCGAGTCAGCATTTTCATCGTCTATGTCGAAGAAGACTAGAAAAGCAACATGACTCAGATCATTGGCTACCAGACCCGTCGGGATGGAGAGATGAGTGGTTCATGTGGATCTTGCCACTGGGAAAGTTGATGGTCCCCACAAAAAGAAATTAAGGATGTATTTAGGGGTCGTAGCTCGAGACAAGGTGGATGTTACATTTTTTAACAGGAAAGAAGTTCCTACAGCTCAGAATGATTTGATTTAGGAGGACTAACTATTAAATGTTGAATGTTATTGTAATTGATTGTACTAAAAATATTAAAATGTTGAATGTTATTGACTAACTATGAAATGTATTTTTTGATTCGTATGCTGAATTTGATATTTCAGAAGTGTCCAACCAAAGGATGAAGAAGAAAATACTTAAGATGGTAGGCGAACGATAGAGGCAGTTTAAATCAGATTTGACATTCCAAATGGGTTCGGGCATAAGGCAAGGAGGAGGAGGAGGATGACACTGTCTGTGGGAAGTATGGTATCAGCAAAGAAAATTGGAACCAATTTTGTCAGAGTTGTAAAGACCCTTCATGGAAGATTAGTTGACTTCTTGCATTGTTTATGAATTTGACATTTTTGTACTATTTTCATTTTGTTGACAAGTTTCTGTTTAATTGTCTCATGGGGGTTATGATTTACAAGAAGAAAAGTTAATGTAGGAAAATCAAAAGAAATGACTAAAGCAAGCAGCCCAATCCGGGAGCGCAGAAACAATCATTGATCCCTCATCTCCCATTAGATGACACGTAAAGTGGAAGATGACTTGTACCAAAAAATCTGCTCAATGACATATGAGGCGGAACGTGAAAATTGTAGATAGGATTGTAAGTTTTTATTTATTTATTTGAATGGTCAATTTTTATAATAAAAATAATAGTTTGTAAAATTGTGCAGTATGTTGTTGACTGCAAGAGTCTCTTAAGGGGCAGTCAGCACAGGGCAGCTTTTTCGCCCATGGACGTCAGGATGTACTTACTTCTGCCATTAGATGACCAGAACACTTTGGATGTGTCCGTGCTACTGAAATTGGTGTGATGATCAAACAATACTTTGGAACGACTTCAGCACGCTCCAGCACGTCTATGTCAGTGAACCCAAAAAACTACATCGATTAACAAAAAATATTACGGAGCAGCTGACACAAAATACCAGGTATGAGCTAAAGTAGTCGATCACTGAAAAAGTGACTCGACAACTAATGTTGTATTGAAGCCAAATGCAGTCCTAGATATAATCCCAAGGACTTATATCGCCTCTTGAGCCTGAGGTTAGTCCTTGTATTGCCCGTGTCAGCATAAAGGGAAGTTGTGTCGATCCCTCGGAGCAGGACCTAAACACGAGTGCATCAAATAGACGTGGGTTGTATGTTGATGACAATCTTCCCTACCCGGTTTCCCTTAGAAGAGTTTATGAGGGGTTGACAACTGTCCATAACGTCCTTTTGGGCAATGATCAAGTGAAGGTCGATGTTGAGGAAGTTCGAGATGCTGATGCTTACATCCCTGTACCTACTCAAGAGGTTCAGTTAGTAGGAGAAGCCCTTAACACCTTCCTTGCTTGGTCGACACATCTTGTACAACCTTTTCAGAACATGTATTTCCTTTTGTTGTGTTTATTATTATTAAAAAATGATTTGTTACAAATAAAGTCTTGACTGTCATTGACTTATGTTAATTAACTGTGTAGGATAAACAGGGACCCAAGGGACCAACGAAACTTGTAGATAGGCCCAAACCTGATAATGATCCCCTATACCAGAAACTTGATGATGATCCCCTATACCAAATGACATTGACGATCCCACAGCTTTTCCTCAAGCCTATATAAGCACTGACTCACTTTTAACATTATCAACCACATCAACATTACCTCATTTAAGCATCACAAACCATATAAACATCATCTTATTTCAATATTATCATCACAACTATCAATAATAAATACATCGCATCCCATTAGTTAAAACATCATTTTCTTTGAAGATAAGCACAGACAAGAACAAGCACATATCAATCATAAATACATCGCATCCCATTAGTTAAAAATTTAGTTTTTCTTGAAACCAGCAAACAGCAGGGACATGCAGTTATCTTCATAGTTGGACTCCCTGGCCCCCCAACTATAGTATTAAAGCTATAACTAAAATAATAAACTCCCCTTATCTAATTAGAAGTTCTCCCATGAAAGCCTCACAGTATTGTTTTGAGATCCTTTGAATACGTGTGTTTTCGTCTAAACGCAGAGCTCTATATACCAAATTGAAGACAATTTAGTATAGATTTCCAAGGTAAGATCAATATTAACATTTGGGGTCAAATACCCACTCAAATCAAAAAGGGGCTAAAAGGGTATTTTTGGATTTCATATTACAAGACATCATTTTGAAATTCCAATCACACCAATGTGACCAGGGTTCAACAAGGATCATAGAAATGACATCAATTTTATAAAAAAGAGACTTTTACAACATCTCATTTTCAAAGGAAGTGTAAAACTCCCAACAATAGTACCCAAAGCACAAGAGACACTAAGAGTAGCTTAAACTAGCTAGAAGAAGACAAAGGAAATCAAGATTACCTCAAGGAAACCAAGAAAGAAGGGTTTGGAGCTCCGTTCTCTACTGAAACTTCGAGTTGAGTTTCGAAGATTCCACTCCAATTACGAGGTTCTTCTCTGAGTCGTGGTCTTGTGGGTGGTGGAAATTGGTGGTTCTAGGGTTTTGGGCGAAAAAAGAGAGAGAGAAATGCATTTTTCACATTTCTGCACTGCTGCTACGTATTAATAACTTGAGTTCCTCACTCAGTGCGCCCTGGCTCACTCAGCGTGCCTGCAAGTATTGCTAAGTGCAATTTCCTCACTGTCTGGGAATTGGGCTCAGCGCGACATTGGCTCGCTTAACGTGACATCAAAAAATCATCATTTTAAGATGCCACTAGTGAAAAGATGCAGAGATGAGTTGGGAAGCAAATATCAAAATTTGAGGACGATCCAACGGTTAACGAATCTGGGATGGTAGTTTTACCAAAATAGGTAATGGGTTAAATATCACTCTCGCATTACAAAATGTATATTTTGAGTTGTAAATACTTGTAAAACTAAATTAAGTTCTAAACATGTGAATGATGAGTACTGATTTTAGTATATGTATACATATGTTTTCAATTACTGTAATTGTATCGTGTGTATAATGATTGTATTATTGCGAAAAACTTACTACCATTTTCATAATCAAATTAATGGAGTTTTCATTAAAATTTGAAATTCACACGATTAGAGTTGGTGATGTCGTAACGACGAGGCAAGTCGTTACAAATCTTGTTTCTTTCAATTGTGCCTATGATGTCTTTGTTTTTTTCACTCTGATTATGTTGCAGGTACAGATCCTGAGTCTGCTATTTCTCTTCCACCAGCCACAAACCTTCCTTTTCCTTCGACCATTTAGCCACCTTCCTTGGAGTTGAAACCACTATTTGAGCACATTAAGTATGACTATTTAGACGATGCTCAAAAGCTCCCAGTCATCATATCTAATAGCCTTCCACTTGAGCATGAAGAGAAGCTGTTACACATGTTAAGAGGCTACAAAAAGGCCATTAGGTTGACACTTGCTGACCTTCCTGGAATCAATCCTTCCATATCCATGCATCAGATACTTTTGGAGGATGATTCTAGACTTATAAGGCAGCCACAGAGGAGGTTGAATCCTACCATCCTTGATGTGGTGGAGAAGGAGGTGATGAAGCTACTAGTCGCAAGGATCCTTTATCCCATTTAAATAGCACTTGGGTTTCACATAATCAAGTGGTCCTTAAGAATTCTGGCATCACTATTGTGAGGAATGTAACATCCTCAAAATTATATTATGAGTTATATTTATGATTTAATTATGGAAGTGTGATGATGGTTGGATACAAAAAGAATAGTATAGAATTTATTTGAACATAAGCTGCACAAAACTGTCCATTTCTGCCACCTGAATTGAGAAATTTATTTCTCTCTCATTTCTTATCCAAATTAGGTATATGATATATAGAATTAAATATCTAGATGTCTACTATAACATATAAAAAAATTCAGATAAATATAGAGTGTGTACTTCCTGCAGTAACAAGAATACTAAGAAATGTCATTGTCCTAAGTTGAATTCGCTGACAGCTTTGGAAGTCTAGATTAAAAATGCTATATCTTGAGTTTTACAACTCCAAATAAGACATATGATATCTTGTTAAAAAACTTAGGAAGTCTAGTTTAACATATTAAAAGATGAGACTTTTTGGACTAGTATATTGGTGCAGAATATACAATGAGCGAACCCCATGTGGTTAAGTGTTTCTAGCCCTTTGGACCTTTTGGATTGGGCGTAACTTGTAACTCTTGGATTTTGGCCCAAGGAAATAAAATCTTCAGCCCCAAAAGGATGACAACTCAGAGGTTTCATCAGTCCAAGACCAATCCACATGCATATAATCCTTCAATAAGACAAAGAATGCACTTAAACAACAAGCCAAATGTAAAGATTGAAAATACAGTCTGCTGTAAAATATTTTTGCTGAAGTGAAAAGATTTAATTAAGGCTTTTTGTGTGCATGTGGAATAATTTAAACCAAACAATTGCATTCCCTTGCTCAGCCAAGATCCACGTAGAAGCCAGTTGCCCCCAAGTCAATGATTAAAAGAATCAAGATAAGGCTTAAGGTTAAATATCTTCCAATGAAATGATTACCTAGTTAAAACCTAACTAAACTAACTTCTAAAATCAGTTTTAACCAAACTAAAATCCTTAAATATGAACTAATTAAAGTAGTATAAATAGCCTTGGCATTCAAAAATTTCTGCATGTAAATTTCAGCTCCAAAACCTATCATACTCCTTGAACCAAGCTTTCTATTTTCTACCACCTTTGCTTGTTTAACCGTGCCATCCTTATACCACCTCACCTATCAGCCAATTTCTTTTTCAAAAAACTCATTTCTTAGAGTATTTTCCCAAGGAAGACAACTCTTACTCCATTCCTCTTCAAGAATCAAAATTCACTTGAGGTAGGCTAGGCTTCAATCTTTAGTTAAGAATTTATTTGGACTAATTTACATGCTTAAATGTACAGATTTATGGCTATTATTTAGGCTGGAATTTTATGTCATTTGAAGGTTATTTTATGATATAGAAATGTTGATTTAAACCATAGGATAGGTGATGATTTATAGGTTGAAATCTTAGTGATGTTTGGGAGTATATTTAGTGATATTTGGAAGTGATTTTGATGATATATGGACTGTTTTTATTATTTGGACTGCATCCCGGCCATAATCATTCAGTTATACCAACCTAGCCAGAATCATTCAACTATACCAACCCGGCCACAACCATTCAGCTATACCAACCCGACCACAACCATTCAACTATACCAACCCAGCCATAACCATTCAGCTATACCAACCTGGTCACAATCATTCAGCTATACCAACCCGGCATCCTAGCTACACCAACCCAGTATCCCAGCTACACCAACCCGGCATCCCAGCTACACCAACTTGGCATCCCAGCTATACCAACCCGACATCCCAGCTATACCAACCCGGCATCCCAGCTACACCAACCTGGCATTCAGCTACACCAACCCGACATCCCGGCTACAACCATCCCAGCAACCCATCCCGGCTACAACCATGGAATTAGGAATTTTTCTTGTGAAAGTTTAAAGGAATTAGAAATTATTTGAAAGATATAATGTGGTTTATTAGTTAGATTACTAACATGATTTTTTTGTAGCTTGAGGATATTCAATGGTCATGCTTAAGTTGGTAATGATCTTATTTAAATAAGGTATGGTGGTTTAACCATACTTGTGGTACGTATGAGGTTATGATAACAACATTTTTTTATAAGGTGGTATGTATTTTGCTTATGGATTTTATTATGAATGGATCTTGATTATGTTTCCAAGTCCAGTACGAGATTTGTGAGACAAAATCTGCGACCACATACAGTACGATATGTAATGACCAGGTACAGATACATGGAATAAATCATGCATATTTGCATAAGACGATCACAACGTCTACATCCAGTACGGGGTGTAGCTACATATAGTACGATATGTAGAGGCCATGTGCACCCTGGAAAAATTCATTTCATGCATTCATATAGTTGCATAATTCTTGTATGAATTTATTTGGTTATATTGAGGATTTACTAACGTACTAACGTGTTTGGTGGTTTAGATTGCCTACTGAGAAATTTTATTTTTCACTATATTTGTTTCATGTTTTATTTCTAGATGACCTCAATCATCATATTCCTTGATGCGCTAGATTTGGGGTGGTACACCAATGAGGAGAGGAACTGTAATGTAGTAACCATGCACCTAGTTATATGTGCATATATTTATTTTGGTACTCATTTTCTAGTTTCTGTACTCAATGGACTATTTAATCCTAATGACCCATTCCTACAGTTCACTCTTACCTATCCACAGCCACCTATGGAACCAATTAACTTGGTTAGCGAAGATGAGAGCTTTGGAGAGAACTTCTAAAGTCAAGATATGGGTTGTAGGCTTTTGTATATAAATAATAATCCTAACTAGTGTGGCTAAGATGTTTTCCAGTAGTTATTTTCTATGGTACGTGAATCAATAAAACAAAGGGAGCTATGTAAAAATGAACTATGACTTCTTTCATATATATTAGTTTAGCAACTTATATAACTTCTATAATTTATATGTTTCAGAATTTATGCTAGGATCCGTTCCATAAAATAAAATAGTAATTATCTAATGATTCTTAAAAATTTAACCCAAATAAAAATATAATATCTATAATAATTTTAGATTTTTACAAGAAACCAAGATAATAAGTTGATTCCAACTAGAATGGCCAATAGTTGGCAAGTTTGTATTAACTATAGGACACTTAACCAGAAAATTCATTAGGATCACTTCCTTCTCTCATTCATTGACTAGGTTCTGGAAAGGTTGACAAGTAAATCACATTATTGATTTCGTGATGGTTTTTCATGTTACATGTAGACTCATATTTCACTAGAGGACCAGCACATGACCACATTCACTGTCCATTTTGCCCATTTTCCTACACCATAATGCCATTTGGCCTATGCAACGCCCCTGACACCTTCCAAAGGTCCATGATGAGTATCTTTTTTGATTAATTAAAGAGTTGCATGGAGGTATTGATGATTGATTTCACTATTTGTGGTTTATTGCGAAACCGCACACTACGGCAAGTGAACCGATCGTTTCAAGTAATAAAATAGGTAAGTGAGTATCGTTCTCCACAGTGATTGGGGTGAAGTTCACAGTAATATGAAATCAATGTGATTGAAAGTAAAAACAGAAAATGTTGAAAGAAGGTAAGTTGATTGATTGGTTGAGTGAAAACAGAAATTAAAATAGATAGTAAATTAAATTAAGAAGTTACCAATGGAAGAACAATTATGGTCAGGCGCAATCCCCTCTAATTCCTACCTCCTTCACTTGACTGGTTTATTAGTTTAATTTGCACAAATGATAATTCTCTCCTAATTTCGTAAATCCTAATTTATTAGCGACTTATCCCTTTAATTCGATCGAGAATCCTAATCCCTTAGCAATCCTGTCAAACTAAGCATTTAGAGAATATATCATAAGGGTTTCTTGTTATGATTGTTCAGAAAATAAGTCTTTCTAGATTAGTTAATTCCTAATCCCTTAGTGAATTAACCCTTTAACCTGAATTGAAAACCTAATTCCTTAGTGAAATCTATCAGTTTAAGCATTTAAAAGACCATATTATAGTTTCTGTAGCCACGCATCCCTATCCCTAGGTGATGAACAACTATTATTCTAAACAAATCAGAAATTAGAACCCCAACGTCCCCATTGCGAATCCTAATCCTCAGCACTTACTCAGAGTGATCAATTCTAAATAAGAATAGAAATTAAGAGCTGAGTAGAATAAAACAATCAAAACATTATTATTCAATACTGGTCAAATTACAGAGGAGTTCTCATCAGTTCATGGCCTTCCCATAATACAAGATTTAGCCTGCCATAGGCCTCAAGAACATCAAAGCAGTAGAATAATACAAGACTGTACTAAAACCCTAGCCTTGATTCTTGATTTCCAAGGGTTTAGAATGATAAAATATGATGTAGAAGGCTCTCCAGTCTCAGTTCAGAGGCTTTTTATTTATAGAATCATTTAATTACAGTAATAAAGCCTAAAACAACACTCAAATCCGAAACAGATAAACTAAATAAGGAAACAAAATCCTTGCGGCGCGACCCACGCGAAGTCCCACGCTAATCACGCGGTTTGTTCGAAAGTATGGCGCTGATCGCGTGGTACTCCATGCTAACCGCGTGGAGTCTTCGAGCTGAATGTCTGATGCTAAGCTTTGTGGCGCTGATCGCGTGGTTGTGGCGCTGATCGCGCCACCTTCACGGCATGATGGCGCTACTGGCGTGGAAGTTCACGCTAATAGCGTGAACCATTCGAAGCTGGGCTCTGTTTTTATCTTGTGGCGCGACTCGCGTGGGATTGGCGCGACCCGCGCTAGACCCTTGACCTGCTTTCTTCTTCTTTTGCCTTGTTCTCCTCCTTTTTGGCCCTGAAACGTATCTTGGTAATAAAATGAGCTATAATCAAGTATAATTAACAAACTAGCCTATAACTAATCTAATTCCTAATGATTTAATCGAAATATAACCCAAAACTATCCTAAAACTAAGATGTGTTTGCAACACATCATGGTTCATCTTTTGATGTATGTTTGAATAGCCTCTTTAGAGTTCTTAATCGATGCATTAAGACTAACTTTGTTCTTAACTTTGAGAAATGCCACTTTATGGTACATGAGGGTATATTCTTATGGAATTTGGTCTCTAGTAGAGGTATTGAGGTCAATAAGGCCAAGATTGATGTTATTGTTTCTCTGCCTTACCTCGATTTTGTGATATAAGTGTGTTCTTTTATTGGACATGTAGGTTTCTGTAGGAGATTCATCCAGGATTTCAGCAAGATTGCTCTACCGTTGTCCAAGCTTTTCCAAAAGAATGTAGAATTTGTGTTTGACCAGCCTTGCAAAGATGCATTTGAGGAGTTGAGGAAGAGGATTACCACCTCTCCTATTATGTAGCCACCAGATTGGGAGCTTTCCTTTGAGCTTATTGTTGCGCGATTTATGCGAATGTATATACGGCAAGTGCACCTATCGTTTAACAAGTAATAAAAGTGTAAGTAGAGTATCGTCTCCACGGGGATTGGAAAGATTCCGCAATAATTATAAAAATTATGATTGAACAAGAAACAGAAGAATACGCAAAAGTAGTTGGATGATTGTATTGAATTGAGATGGAAATTAAACAAAACAGTAAATGTAAGATTGAAAGATTACCAATGAGAAGTAATTGTGGTCAGGCACAATCCCTTATAAGCCTTACCTCATTCAATTGACT
>PYAF01000472.1:240543-273619 GCA_007407185.1 Glycine tomentella | reverse complement strand
TTTGTTCTGTATTTTTCGAATTGGATTCATGCTTAATGATTCTGGTATTGATTGATTCAGTATTCTCAGTTTGCTTAATTCTGAGAGTTTGCCCTAACGAGGTTCACGTTTGCTTAATTCGTGTAATGACGTTTTAGATTAATCTTCGCTTAGTTGATTAATCTGGACTGATAAGGATTAAGCAGGACAGATTATCTTTTGTGAACCGAGGAAATTAGAGGCGCAATCTGTTCTAAGGGTCTGACTTGTTTTTAATCATTGTGTTTAATTAGTAATTCTGTTTTTATATATTCTGCCAAATTCTTTCAAAAACCCCCCTTGCACGTTTTCAATCCCTTAAACATAGACAATTGGTCCTTGAGAGACGACCTAGGAGTCACTTCCTAGTACTACATTTAAAAATCAAATTAATTTGGTTGCGTACGACCGCGATCACCCTATTAGACCCTTAGAAGCTACACCCACACTGAGAACACTACTCAGCTGTCCTTGGAGAAACACTATCTCCTCTTGCAAGAAAACACACTTACAATAGAATCAACCAAATCAAAAGTTACAACAAAAAACTTTACACCCACAAAGAATAAGGAAAGAATTCACCTGATGATCCAAGAATGAAATGCATAATAGTGAAAATCTCAGGATGAATGCAGAATCAATTATGCAGAATCAGGTTTCCTTAGCCTTTGTGAAAGATTGCCTTGCTTCACTAGATCCTTAGTGACCCATAGATGAATCAATGGAAGCAAGACCTTATGAACCCAGAAGAATGCCTTTGTGAATCCTTAGAAAGCTTTTTCAATGCTCAGAGTTCGAAAATATCATGTCTGTACTTAATTCTTTCTATTGTTGATCACAAAAGGCAAGGGTTCTATTTATAATAAAATTCATAACAGAATTAATAGATTAAAAGCGCTCCTCAGGCTCCTGTAATCGATTAAAACGTTCTTGGTAAGTTCTTGATTTCAGTTAACGGGTAAAATAATCGATTAACCCGACGTGTAATCGATTAAAACAGACTGAGCATAAAATCATGTTTAAGTAAAATAATCGATTACAGTCCATAATAATCGATTAAGCCAGACCATGTTAGAAATCATGTGTGTAATATAATCGATTACAATTATTGGTAATTGATTAAGCCAGCGTGGATGCAAAACATGAAATGAACTAAATAATCGATTACAAGAAGTGGTAATCGATTAAGGCAGCGTGACTATATTTTCAAAACAACCATGTAATCGATTACGGTTATGTGATTAAACCAGTCACACAGTCATATTCCAAGTATGCTAAAGTTCAAATAATCGATTAATCTGACGTGGTAATCGATTAAAATGTTCATGATAATTTTCCAGAAAGCTTGATGAACAAAATAATCGATTCTCTAAGTGTATTAATCGATTAAACCAGTTTTAGGCTTTTTCTTAAATTTTAAAACAATTACTTAAAGCTTATATGATGCAATGCTTAAAATGTGTATGAAAGGTATGCATGCAAAGCTTTGGATCATCAGAGTGCTTTCAATCCTTTTACATTTAAGCACAAACTTTCTTCTTCAAGGCTTCATGCATGTTGAAACCCAAAACTTCATCCAAGACTTCACATTGCTTGATCTTCATGTAATTCTTCATGTAGCTCCCTCTCAAATCAACAATCTCCCCTTTTTTGGCTTTAAACATGCCAAATTTCAAATTGAAAAGCAATGGGTCTTTGTGATTGAATGGAAAAGCTTCATACCATTTCTGCACTTTGCTTAACACCTGAAAATTTATAATCCTTTGCAAGAACCAGTGTTAAAGGCATCTATTATTAATACAACATTTAATCCTATCATATATTTGTTTATAGCAATCAGTTTCAGCACTTAACTCCCCCTAAAATTTTCAAATTATGCAACTGAAATTTCTGTTAAAAAATGGCACGAAAAACAGGGGCAAACAGAGTATGATGCAGAGCACTCTCGTTTTCACTTGATTTTCAATTATTCTCCCCTATTTGGCTTTTTAAAGACAAAAATGTAATGCACAGCGGATAAATAGTGAATAGAAAGCATAATATTACAATGATTGAAGCTAAGGAGTACATTATAAGATTGAAATAAAAAGAAACAACATAATACATTGAAACTTAAAAACTAAAACATAAAACATTGAAAAACTATGGCCTAAAACTCTACAGATTCTTCATCCATTCTGAGAGTAACTTCAATATCATCCAATCTCTCATTAATCTCTCTGAATGAGCCTTGGACTTCAGCCTTGAAGTCATGTTGCATCTGCAGAAGGCCATCCATCTTGGCTAGCATCAAGGCTTCAAATTGAGTGTGGATAGGCTGTTCAGATTGATCTCCTTCACTGGAACCAGCCACATCTTCACTATTAGCAACAAATGGTTCTTGTTGCTGAGGCCCTTGCTGTGGTTGTTGTCCCATTACCCAGCCATCTAGGGTCTTGTGCAGGCCAAGCTTAGAGAGATGCTTTTCTTGGATCAGGCTGTTGGAGGAGTTGGTGTTATCCACCACTTCATTTGACATATCAATGCCAAAATGATCAATAAATCGAGAGACAAGGACTGGATAGGGAAATGGATAGTTGACAAGCCTCTTAGACTTCATCATAATTTCCTGGAAAATGAGAACCCAGTTCATTGGGATGGAATTGATTAGACCATACATGAGTTGTAGGTCCTCATTAGTGGCTTGGGCATGGTTGGTTGCCCTTGGAGTCAGAATATATGTAATAAGGTAGTGTAATAGCCTATTTTCAGGAGCCATGGGACCAGTGCTCAACCTATTTCTAATGGGTTGGTTAGGGTCAGCAAGAGACTCTCTATAGGTACCCATTTTGGTGTAGCCACTAGGGGTTTCTACAAACTTCCTCTCCCCATCATTCACAATCCCAGCTATAGTTTCCCATATCTCAGGGGTTATCACCATTTCTACCCCTTTAACAGTGGACTTAAAATAGCCCTGCATAGAACCTTTGCCACAAGTGTAGAAGACTCTAACTAGATCAGGGTAATAGGTACCCTTCATCTCCATAAAACGCCTAAGACCTTGGGTCTCTAATAGGGCTGGAAACACAAAACTTTCCTTTATAAACCAATCTAAACTAATATACTTGGGTGAACAGAGTGGTTTAGTAGCATTGAACTGCAGATAAGTCATTTTATCTGCCTTTTTTATGAACCATAAACTAAGTCTATCGGGTAGAGGTTGAGATTGGGGGTTTGAGAATGACTCACCTTCCTTTCTTTTGCCTGTTCTAACTCTTTTTGGTGCAGACATTGTGAATAAAACAGAAAGAAAATATGGTATCAGAGCAAGAACAGAGGGAGGAATGAGAATGATAGACTCAGATTCATAAGAGAATGCAAGAGAGAATGATTTTGGTGCAAAGGAAAATTGATTCACTAAGCTGTTATTTATAGGTAGAGATTCAGTACAAAATGATTGGAATTTGAAAAATATAGTTGTTATAAGCAGTTAATGCAAGTTAATGGAGGTTTAAGACACAAAATCCAGGTGATAGGGCAGTTACGAAATCCCAAAAACCTGTCAGAAAACGTATAACAACTTCAATAATCGATTATATCCTTCTGTAATCGATTATTCCAAAGTAATATAACAAAGTTTATATAGTGTAATCGATTAATTCGTGATGTAATCGATTACAATGATGATTATCAGAGGTTGAAGATGATCAGTAATCGATTATATTGCATATTTAATCGATTATTTGGATTAGAATAACCATTGATGAAACATTTAGATATGTGTAATCGATTATCCCGAGTGGTAATCGATTACTTCCGAATGACAAAATTTTTTATACAGGATAGTAATCGATTACAAGTTAACCGTAATCCGTATGAAGCTTACGTATTGAGTGATCCATAAGATTTATACAGATTAGGTAATCCGTATGAAGCTTACGGATCAGACAATCCGTACGCCTTATACGAATTAGTTAATTCGTTTGAAGATTACGAATTAGTCAATCTGTATGCGTCATACGGATTAGGTAATCCGTATGCATCATACAGATTAGGTAATCCGTATGAATCTTACAGATCAGACAATCCATAAGCTTCATACGGATTACCTAATCCATATGAGACATACGAATCAGTCAATCCGTAAGAGGGTAATTTAAGGTATTTGCTTATTAGTTTAAATATTTAAATAATTTTATATACCTTGAATCATTTAATATGTTGAAATACTTGTGTTGTGATAAATTTATGGATTTGGAATAGTTATTTAGAACATTAGTTAATTGTCAACATTGGATAATATGATTTATGGCATGATGTGCATATGTTGTTGTCTTATCAAAATTGAAGTTTGATGTTACTAATATGGAGACACCTAAAGAAGTGTATCTATGTTTTGTTGTCTAGGAAGAGGATGAGAGACCAGGGGTCGCAGAAGGAGATGCACCACATGCAGTGGTATACCTATTTTTTTTAAACGATAATTTAATTTTTTGTGTGTCAGCAGTGGCTTATTAATGTGGTTTATTGTCTCATTGTTTCAGGGTATGTGCCAAAGGATAGGAGACGGGTTGCAACACATGATAGACATGCGGATGGTTACCCCGGGCACAAATGCTTACTCACATAAACAGCACCTGTTGGAATTAGCACGTAGTGTCACTCAGCAAAAAAATGTGTATGTTCGATCTACTTGGATCAGGGATAGACAGAAGAGACGCCATGGTGACAGGGATTGAAGACTATGTTTTTTTTTTTTTTTTGTAGACGCTAATGCACAGTACTTCTTAACCTTGTGTTTAAATGTTGACTTTTTTTATATGTAAGACATGAAACATACAGCTTCTAAATCATATTTATTTAGTATCTTGGTTCATATTCTTACACAACTTTGCAACACAATTATGCATCTCCTAAATCGACATATTCAGTTGACAAGAACATCGATTTAGAATACATTCTCATTCGATCAATGTAATGCGTTGGCCATTGTTTAGCTTCATTTAAACAGTGTGTCGACCACAAAAATGCAATTGAAGGGATTGGGTTGTTCTCCGTCAACTGAACCTGTTTCAATTAACATATGTTAGAAGAAAATCTGATCAAATGTCATTTTATGCAATACTGGGATGAATTATGTGAATTTGTGTGTACCTGCACAAAGTGATTTCCATATACATGATCAATACAAATGATGCGATAGACAGAAACATCTTCATGTGGTTGGCTTCGCAGAGGGAAAAACGTCATACTTTGTTTCAGAGATAGTGAAACAACAATGACATATACCTGGATGCAATGACGTAACCCATGTCAGTTATATCCATCCACTTATCCATTGTTACCTACACACTCATATTGTATTAGTTACCTACAAAGTGAATTTAAAAACATTAATATATATTGATAATAAAATTGTAGAAGATGTATCTTACCCTTGTTAATCCATCAACTAGAAGGGATCGCTTTAACTGATCAAACCTATCAAAGCCACCAAATAAGGCTATATATTGATCAGAGAATTCTGAAAGTTCTTTCAGCAAATGATAATGAACCACAGGCCAAGAATCTTCACCATAACCGAGTGCGGCGGCAATCACACGATATTCACAATTACCTTCAGCTTTAACATCAGTGATGTTAACAATGAATTTATGCATAAAAGGTTGGAACTGATCCAGCATAGGAATTCCTCTTTGCCATCGTTTTAGCAGAGGATGAAGCTGACCTTGTTTGTGTGGCACAACTATTTTGAACATAATGTAATTCATCAACATACTCAAAGTAAGACGGATCACGCTTGGTCGATCGTTCATGCTTTGTGTGTTTATTTTTTGTAGCACCTTTTGTTTTGACCTTTTCAGCAGGGGGATGCATGGATGTTGAGTCAGGATATGCAAGCTCTTTAAGCTTAGTCTTTAGATTGATTTTGCCACACAGGTCAAGTTTCTGAAAGCGATTTGATATTGCCTCCATCTCATCGGTTATGTGAATTTCTCCATGATTAATTGGTGTGCAAAATTTAATCTTCTCCAGAACATATGAACGCTTGCAAGTGGTATGCAGCCAACAACTTTACCTAACTCATATGCACAAGGGAGGCCGTGGCTAGTTCTCATGACACATCCACACCGAGAAGGGTTTTAGCCGGCATAATGAACACGCTCGTACTCAGCTGCAATTTGGTTTAACGCATACCTGGACACCATGCTGACAAGTTTTTTTGTATAATGTTACTTTAAATACATGTCCGATCACATGGGTGCTTCTTTCTAATGATGCATTTATTTCAGTATGTTGCAAGGTGATCATATTGTTCATGGCATCCCAAACAGTGCATAAATCTTCAACGTTATTTTGTAGAAGCCTCTTCAAAGTCCAATGAGCTGACTCAATCCTGCGTTAAATGACAAAAATGTTAATAATTGAAAAACCATAAAAGTTGATGAAAACAAGACAATGACAACAACTTCAAAAGATGTCTAACCTATTAATTGTAGTGTTCCCAAAATGTAGCACCTTATTTGTCCATGCAGTTACAAATCTTTCCTTGTGAGGACCCAACCATGTATCTTTCACATAATCAACAAATGTAGGTCATGGTGAACATGCAATTTCAAACTTCATTAGACATTCATCATAACTATTCTGATTACTACAATCAACAAGAGTTCCCCAAGCTTCCATCACAAAGTCTCATGCGTTCTTCTGTCTAATATAAGTTTGACATTTTGCCTTAACATTCTTCTCAATGTGAAACTGGCACAATAAATTGGTTGCCATTGGAAAAACAATTTTCACAGCAGTCATCAATGCATAATCTCTATCTGTAACAAACACTTGTGGAAAAAATTCACTTTTCAGGAAAATACCTCTAAAGCGTTCAAGGGCCCACACAAGATTGTTTATACGTTCTGCCTCTAGATAAGCAAATGCAGTTGAAAATGTCATTCCAGTAGGTGTCACACCAACTATGTCAAGTAAAGGAAGCCTGTACCTATTTGTTTTGTATGTACTATCTATCAAAAAAATATATGATATGCATTGCTCAACTTCACTGCATCTGGGTGTACCCAAAATATGTCATGAACCACATTTTTTTCTTTCATTCTATGCCAATGAATATACATGTCGCGATGAAGAAATTTCATTAATTGCTGCATTTCAGTGTTATTACCTCTGATCTGCGTCCGGTATGCATATCTAGCGTTATATATTTGCTTCAAAGTGGTATAATTATTGGCATTGTGCTCCTTCAAAGTTAAAAGAATGTTTTTCGGTTTCACCATGAACCTTGTCATATCAGCTACAATCGTCTTCTCCTCCTCACTTAGCCTACCAGCATATGCGTGTCCACATAATGACCTTGTCAATGTATGATTATGTGTCCCACATATTAACTTCACTATCCAACCTTGACCTCCAGAAACTGGTTTTACTCTTAGCTTAAACGGACAATCACATTTTTTACTGCTACCCGTTGTTGGTGCAACACCTTTTTTGAATGATCTATATTTTCCACTCCTTTCACAACCAATTATAACATATGAGGTTATTCCTACCTTTCCACTTTTCATGCCACTCCTCATTATCACTGCTACAAAACCATAAGAATACGCAACACTACGAGCTCATTTTAACACATCCTCACGGGAAATAAACACCTACAGAATATGAACATCATTTGAATACTTTTATTAATTCATACTATAACTACAAATATATACCTGTGACGTAATGAAGCATTCCGAACATTCAACTGAACAATTAACATCTTCAAACGCATCAGGTTCTTCATCAATGTCTCCCTCCATATTAACTTCTTCAGACATAATGCTATCATAAATCCACTGATCGTTATCCATCTAAACAAATCCAAAATCACACATACTAATATTAAACAACATTGAAATCATAATGTAATCAACTACATTTTACCCACACAATGTATGACTCATACAGATTGAGTAATTCGTATGACTCGTACGGATTGACTAATCCGTATGATCTATACGAATCATTGAATTCGTTCGACTGTAAGCACGCAGCTTACCTCGCAGCCACCCCATGGATCGCGTCTTCGACGACTGCTAACGGTGAATGCAGCTACCACCATCACTACTACGCCCTTCGACCAAAGCCACCTGCAATGCACGGCCAAAGCCACCCTCCGACCACCAACACTTAAACACAAGCTCAACCGAGCAATAGTGTTCAAGGACCAACAGAAAAAGACAACAACACATGTTCCCTACATCGTAATCGATATTCTCAAGCACACTTTCACGACGGCGGCGAACTCTTCACCCTCTCACATTCACTTACCTTCAGACATTTCCCTAACGAACTCTCTCATCGCCTCGTACGTTCGCCGAGGCGACCCTGTCTCCACATTGGCCCTTTTCCACTCTCTCCGCGCGCACATTCCGATGTTGGCAACGCCTACACCTTCACCTCCGTCTTGCTCGCTTCTTCTCTCTTGCGTATCTCTGAACTACTCGGGACGCAAGTTCACGCTCAAATGCTCATAACTGGCGCTGATTCCGGAACCGTGGCAAAAACCGCGCTGGTGAATATGTACTTGAAATGTGGGTCTTTGGATGAAGCAGCGAAGGTGTTTGATGAAATGCGTCACAGAGATGTTGTTGCTTGGAATGCCTTGCTTTCGTGTTTTTTAAGGTGTGGTCGTCCCGTTGAGGCTGTTGGGGTTCTAAGAGAAATGGGGAGGACAATGTGGAGCTTAGAGAGTTCACTTTGTGTACCGCGTTGAAGTCTTGTGGTTCTTTGAAGGCGTTGGAGCTTGGGAGGAAGGTTCATGGTTTGGTGGTGTGTATGTGGCGTGACTTGGTTGTTTTGAGCACTGCTCTTGTTGATTTTTACTCTAGTGTTGGGTGTGTTGATGATGCTTTGAAAGTCTTTTACAGTTTGAAGGGTTAGAAGGATGATATGATGTATAACTGGATGGTTTCTGGGTGTGTTAGGAATGATGAGGCTTTTAGAGTTATGGGTTTGGTGAGGCCCAATGCTGTTTGTGCTCACCAGTGCTCGTGTGGGTTGCTATGAGAATTTGGATTTGTGGGCAGGGAAGCAGATTCATTGTGTTGCGGTTTGTTGGGGTTTTACTTTTGAGACTCAGCTGTGCAATGCCTTGTTGGATATGTATGCTAAATGTGGGAAGATTTCACATGCTCTGTCGGTGTTGGATGGAATTTGTGAGAAGAATGTGATTTCTTGGACTTGTATGACTAATGCATATGGAAGAAATGGGCAAGGATGTGAAGCTGTTGAGGTGTTTCAGGTGATGAGGGAGGGTGGGTGTAAGGTGTTGCTGAATTTTGTGACTTTTTTGTCTGTTTTATCAGCCTGTGGTCACTCTGGACTGGTGGAGGAAGGTTAAAATTGTTTCAAATTGCTGAATTCTATGTAGGTTTATTTCTACTTTTGGTTCCCTACTTTTTCAATTTCGTCCCTCTACTTCTTTCACAAATTTGATCCCTCCACTATTTTATTTTTAATTGTACAATTTTAGTAACGAAATGTTACTGTGACAGTGTAGTAGAATGTCATGTTAACATAAATGTAATGGCGTGTCATTGCATTATAGTGTCATGTCAGGATTTCTGTTAAATGTTGTATGTTAAGTTAACACATGGATCAAAATTATATAATTAAAATAGTGAGCTCAAGTTTGCAAACAAAAAAAGGAAATAAAACTAGTGAAATTAAAAAATGGGATACCAAAGATATAATTATGCTTTAGTTGTGTGTTGCAGGAATACTAATGTTGGGGTTTCTGAAGTTCATTTGCCTCACAAGACTGTCACAAAACCAAAAATCATTGTGCAAACTAGAAGTGAAGTTGATGTTTTGGATGATGGGTACAGGTGGTGCAAGTATGGGCAGAAAGTGGTAAGTGGTAATCCTCATCAAAGGTGATCCATCAGTCTCTTCTTCTATGCAACTCTATAAATTCCCGTTAGGTTCATATTTCTGATACTTTGAAAGAAAAGTATGCTTATAAAGAAATGCATATTTGAAACCCAATATGGAATTACATCGTATGATTGTAGTAAATAAATAACAGTAGCTATGAAATTGGTAAGCTTCAAATTCAAACATACAAGAATCCTTCATTTTGTATTTTGCTTCTTCTACTGAGCAAGCTTTAGAAAAGCAGTGCGTATTCCCATGAACTTTCTATACCAATCATAGGATCTAATCTATTTGTCACTTTAACCAAATAAGGGCTTCTTTCCTTTTCAACATGTTGGAGTACAGGAGAGAGAGGAGACTTGTGTGGGGTGGAACATAATATAATCCTCTACTATTGTAGAAAGTAGATTCCCCTTATTTATGACCAAAATTTTTTACTTTCCTCAACATCAACAACACCTTTAACCCAAGTTAATTGAGGTCCGTGGTAGATGAACCCAATGATAGATCGGAAAAAAGACAAAGAAAGAGAAAGAGAGATGGAAAGAAAAAGGGAAAATAAGACAAAAGAAAAAAAAATAAACTAAAATAAAAGAAGGGTGAAAGGAGAAGGGAAGAAATAAAGAGCAAAAGAACTAAAAAAAGGGAACGACTGTAACATAGATATACTAATGGGTTTAACCCTCCACCAAGTTTATAGTTTTTCTCCACTCCGTCCTAAGACACACCGTCGCCAATCTATACTCCACTCTATTAGGTCTTGTTTAAATACCTTTCCCCAAGTGAGTTTCAGTCGACCTCTACCTCTCTTTGTGTCGAGCTCTTGGATTCCTAAAATGTAAAATTTCAATGTTTTGCTTTACTACCTAAAAATGTAGACAAAGTCATCATTTTAACTTGACTATAAGTCTCACCACTTGGCAACACTTCCTACTTTCTAAGAGTTCTTCTAAAAACTGGTGTGGGGTGGAAAATAACATAATCTGCTATATGCATACCACCGAGTATGTGGATTAATTGGCATGAGAATGGGGATTATTTTAGTTTAACTAATAGTCTCAAATTCGAGTCTTAATATTTATTTGCATTAAATACTTGGACAACTTTGTCGTTCATATTAGTTCTATCCGACTCGAACAAGGTTACCTCCAAAGGAAGATACTTGTAGTCTAGACCAATCAGTGAGCCAGCTGTTGTGGTTCTCAGCACCAATCAGTGTCTGAGATGTGTTTATGAATGACTTGTGTGTACCATGATATCTCTGTTTAATTCCAACATAAGATAATTACCAGTTGAGGATTCAAGTTTTGTTCTTCAATTTATTTTCCATTTCAAATATCTTTTGGCTAACATATGCGGCCTTCAATTAATTTGTACATAAAAAGCAACACCTTTCTCAATGACCAGTTTAGTTTGGACTTTTCGATGAACTATTTTGCCTTCTGATGTTCTAATTTGGCCTAAGCTCTATTTCTGTGCAACAGGAGTTATTACAAGTGCACTAGTACAGGATGCAATGTGAGAAAGCATGTTGAGAGAGCTTCAATGGATCCCAAAGCTGTCATAGCTACCTATGAGGGAACACATAATCATGATGTGCCTGCCACTAGAAACAGAAGCCACAATATTGCTACTTACAATTTGATGCCTTTAAAGCCACATAAAGTAGTGCTTGAAAAACATCCGTTGCTTAAAGGTATGGATTTTGGAAATAATGACCAAAGACCCGTGCTTTTGTGCTTAAAAGAAGAGCAAATCATAGCATCATAAATCATAGTTACCACTAATACATAGTTGATCCCTTTTTGGTATTCAGGGTTGTTGAGTGAACGGTATAAATTAAACTGTGGTGCCAAGCTTAGTTATGAATTAGTTAGTGCGTGTGTATTGTTTTCGTAGGTTTTCTGAGTGTGAAAGTTTCTTTTCTCAATCTAAATTATGGAGCAGTTTGTGTAAGTTGTTAAATGGTGTTAAGATTATTACTTCAAACAATTTATGGACAGAGTTATTGTATTTACAAAGAAAATAAATAGTCTATACATAAATTGTGTAAAGGATTTTTATACAGTGATCCAATTATAATAGTGATTTGTGGTAAGTTTGTTGACTAAATAGTTATTGCAATTGCTTTAAAAGTTATTATTTATCATGATTTCTAATTGTTAGACAATAATTTTTACACTGACTATAAATAGAAATTAAACTTATTTAATAAAAATAACAGGAATTTCATGGTTTTGTTTTGTCCTCCATGTAAGGGCAGCCTTAAAATGTTTACACTTGACATAGAAAATGGAAAAGTTGGCTTCACATGATTGAACTCCTTTCTATGTTAACAGTAAAATAAACTTTTTGTCATTTTCTGTGGTTGGACATTATTATTGTAGCAGTAATACTGTAACAGTGGTTGTAACTCGCAATATGCTAATGTTACGTATATAAATAAAGTTCTTCACACATTTCATGCAATTTCATTGCATAAACCCCATCTTTCTTTTTTCTTTGTGGCATTTGCGTGCCCAGAATCTTTCATTACAGTTTTACACTATTTTTATATTTTTGAGTTTTATTATCATGAGATCAAAAGAGATACATTAAAAATAAAATATTATATACTATTCTCTATTAAATCATTTTAGTTAAGTAAAATGAACCAAATATTGTTGTTCTTTTGATTCTTTATTTGTGTTCTTAGAAGTCACGTTATGAAAACTCTCATTTTTTGATCAATTGAAGCTTTTTTATATACTTTGATTTAACGATAAAGTAAAATTTTATAACGATTAATCGATTTTCTAAGTTGTTAAATAATTTTAAAGTAATTTTTTTAGCAAAGAGTAGGTGTTAGTGAGCAGTGACGCAAAAAAGAAAAAAGAATATCTTCTTATCTTACAGATTTGGCAAAACAATATTTTCTAAATATATTTTTCATTCTTAAAATATATGTATAATTTTTTTAAAATTTTTAATCAGTATATTTAGAAACATGTAGTAATATGCTCGATACTATTTACTAGTTAAAAGTTAGTTATATCCAATTATGCAGATCTGAAAAATATGACATGATAATGTCACAAAATCAAAATTGGTCAATAATAACATCAACGACATGATTCTCAAAAAAAAAAAAAAAAAATCAACGACATGAACTCAAAATTAAACAAGTGTCAAATGATAAAAAGAACTATTATTAATCAATAGTAAAATGTTAGTTAAATCTAATTATGCAGATTAGGAAATATTGCACGGTAGGTACCAAAACAGAATTAATGAATGATAACATTAACATCTTAGCTTAATTCTTTAAATATTTTTATATTGTTTTTTATTTAAATTTAAAGTTTTACTTCAATAATTAATTTCATTTTTAAATTTTATTAAATAGTCACTTAAATAATAGGCCCTTTAATGATTAATATTATATATTAAAATAATTATCCAACATTTTTACCATATGCATTGTAATCTTTGGTCATCTGAATTTAACTTTGTCATTTGACAATGACTGACAATCATTAAGAATTTTTATAACATTATTTACATTAATTTAAAAACTACATGTTAACATATTTTATATTTTTTAATCTAATTTTATGATATTACTTAGGAGTAATAAATTAAAGAATAAGAAAAAAACACATGCAAATGCAACTAAATTGTATCCTCCATTTTTATGATCCTGCTTGAAGTGGAGTCGTTGGCTGCAACCACTGCCACCATTGCATGGCACATTACATTCACATCTCACATTCACACCCCATTCTCTCATTGGTCATCTCTGTTTCCAACAAAAGCTTGAAAGCAACTAACAGAAAAATCAAATCATAACCCACACCACACCCTTCAAATCCAAACTGTCACACCCCAATTTCTTTTTCTTATAATTTTCGACTACAAAAAAAGACATTACTCAATTCTGACCCACCAATTTCTGTTACTCTCCCTTTTGGCACTTAAAATTCCTCCAACCCCCCATTCCCCTCTCGGAAACAGGGGAAGAGAGAGAGAAAAAAAAAACAGGGGAGGGAGGGGGTTGCTCAATCACTTTGTTCTGTTCCACAACAAAGCCACCATTGTCCCCTGTGCGTCTCGCACAGCCTCTTGGGAAAAGAAAAACCCAAAAAGAGTTGCATCGAATTGCAAAAACAGAGATACGGAGAAAAAAAAAAAACAGGGGAGGAGAGAGAGAAAAACAGGGGAGGAACGAAGCTGCCATTTTGGCTGCAATTCCAAATGCCATTGTTTCTGAGTTTTGCTCATCACGATCTCTTTTGAATCCCCTTGTGCTGGGGGAAGAAACCACATTGGGGGGTGTTGATGTAGGGGAAACTCTCCCCTACCATCAACATCATCCAATTCTTTATTCTTCTTAATAAAAAAAAATGGGTTGCATAAGCTCCAAGAATGCGGTTGCCGGAGCTTGTTCTCCGTCGCCCGAGGTGCTCGACATTGCAGAGCCGAAACCCGCTTACGCCAAGGGCCATTCCTGGTTGACGGTTTTGGAATCCAAAACGGGTTCAGAGGATGAGAGGAGCAATAGCAAGTTCAAGAAGAACAATTCAAAGAAGAGTAGTGGGTCTTTCAGCTTCAGGCTTGGGTTGGCTCAGAGGCATGTGGAGGCTGAACAGAATGCTGCTGGTTGGCCCCCTTGGCTCATAGCTACTGCAGCAGAAGCCATTCAAGGATGGATCCCTCTCAAAGCTGATTCTTTTCAAAAGTTGGAAAAGGTGTCATACTACTTCGTCTTATTATAAGATGTTTTACATAGACAAAAAAATATAATTAAAAAAATAATAATTTTATAAAATTAATTTTATATTATTATTAATTCATTTTTAGATTTTGTTGTTCACCGTTAATATTAGGATATAAGTAAAAAAAAGTAATTAATATTACAATAAAAAGTTAAAATAATAATTATTTTAGGACAATTTTTTTTCCTTATATAACAATTATAATATGTTGGAGGGAGTACTAGTTAGTGTATAAGAAAAAATATGGTGCAGAATTTTGTGTTTTTAGGAAAAATTATTATATGATCCACGACATTATGTGTTTATGATTTTGAGTAATCTTCACGTGATACGTGATATGTTACTAAGTTCTTCAATTTATAAGAAAAGATTAATAAAACTTAATTATGTGTTTCGTAAAAATTTTCTGAGAACATGATTGTCGTGAACTATATGCAATAATTTTTCATGTTTTTTTTTTGTGTTATTTCTTATTATCTACTTTTTATCATGAAGCCAACCTTTGATACCAATATTTATTATGACCTGTTATGTCATTAAGCTAGTTATCAAGAAGAAACGTTAAATGTCAGCATTCACTATGACATTTTATGTTTATATTTTATTACATTAGTTATCTAGATGAAATTTCAAATTTAATAAAAGAATACTTCCTATGTTTGATTTAGAGGATGGAAATATTTTTTTTTAATTAAAATAGAGGATAAAAGGTGTGAATCTCAAAAAAACGTAAAAAATTTCTTAACAATATTATTTCTCTCCTCTCTACCAAAAACAATATAAAAACCAGCCCGAGTATTATACTAAAGTTCTGTTTGGTGACTATGATGCCCATTGCATATATGGTTTGACTTTAGAGAGATGAATTATTTTATGAATAATATGTATTCATTGGCTGTGTATTGTAATTTTGACTTAATGGAGCTATTCGGAAAGGTGGTGACTCCCTAATAGCATTGGCGGAACAGTTGGTTTTTTTAATTTGAAATTTTCGACTTTGAATGTTTTCAGTTGTATTGTATTGTTCTCATGTCACTGTATGAGAAATATCATTATTATTTCCTGTTGTCATCATATTTTTTTTGTTCTTATGCTTTCCCCTTCTTAATCCTTTTTTCAATCCTTAAAAAAAACTTAATCATTGTGTTAAATTATTCTGGAAAACTGAATTATTTTTGTCAAAAATAAAAGAAATACTTGAGAAATTTTAGCTTATACATGTAATTTAAATTATAACATAATTAGTAATTGAAATTGTTATATTTTAAGTAGTAAAAATATGAAATTATTTAATGTAACTGAGTTGAGTGAGCTAAGCCTATGGTGTGTTTGTTTATCATTCTGTAAGTCCCAAACCATAGTTTGAGCAAAAGCTACAAGAGACTTTTTCAGTGACAATGAGTAATTGCATGTTTATTAACTGAATTTGCTATATCATGTTGTCATAAAATCTGGTCAAGCCATTTTGGACTAATGACATGTTTTTCAATATTTTCATTTCTATAGATTGGACAAGGTACATATAGCAGTGTGTTCCGAGCACGTGAAGTTGAAACTGGGAAGATTTTTGCTTTGAAGAAGGTGCGCTTTGACAATTTCCAACCTGAGAGCATTAGGTTCATGGCAAGAGAAATAACAATCCTCCGCAGGCTTGATCACCCAAACATCATGAAATTGGAAGGCATAATCACTTCTCGCCTATCAAACAGCATATACCTTGTGTTTGAATACATGGAGCATGATCTTGCTGGCCTAGTATCACGTCCTGATATTGTGTTCTCCGAATCACAGGTTTTTTAGCATCTCATTTCTCTGATAAATCTGTCATTAAAGAAATAAATTTTATGTGTATATTGGACAAGATTTAGTGATCATGTTATGCTACACAACTTTGTTTGTGGTCCTTTATATATTTTTCTCAGTTTAATTTCTACACACTATTAGTGTATGACCAGAAATCATTGTTAATATAATATGACTTCTAAGATAATTATTGTAAAAATCAACCAACTTACCTTGTGATTCGTGATTGAATAACATAAAAATCTTTGAAAATTTAGACTGTTGGTGTATACACTGTTTATTCTTGTTTATTTTACTTTCTTTTTCATTTATTTTTGGGTGTTCAAAGTTAGTTAGGTCAACTGTATGCATTTGATGTTACATGCATGTATACTATTTTCCCTCCACAGAGAAAATGTTACATGAGGCAACTATTAAGTGGACTTGAGCATTGTCATATGCTTGGCATCATGCATAGAGACATCAAATTATCAAATATCTTGTTGAACAATGAAGGTGTTCTCAAGATAGGAGATTTTGGATTAGCAAATACAATTAGCACAAATAGCAAGCATCATTTGACAAGTCGCGTAGTGACTTTGTGGTATCGCCCTCCTGAGCTCTTGATGGGATCAACCAACTATGGAGTGTCAGTGGATCTGTGGAGTGTGGGCTGTGTATTTGCAGAACTTTTTCTTGGGAAGCCTATCCTTAAGGGGAGAACTGAGGTAATCCTCATAATTAATGTGTTTAATTTTTGCTGTGTAGTACTTCTATTTATAAATGCATGTGAAGTTGTGGAGATGCACACATTTCATTCAGTTTGAAATTCTTGGTTTAAAATAAATGTTCTTAGATTGAATTTGCTGTCAATTGAAGTTAAAATAACTAAACTATAAAAACAACACAAACCATGCACGGTTTCATTTCTTACACTAATTCTCAAATTTACTTTTGCACTTTAACATGTTACATGTTTTTTTCTTGAGTCTACAGGTTGAACAATTACACAAAATTTTTAAGCTGTGTGGTTCTCCACCTGAGGAGTTCTGGAAAAAGGCTAAGCTTCCTCGTGGAACAATGTTTAAACCTCAGACTAATTATGAAAGCTCTCTTCGGGAGAGGTGTGCAGATTTTCCTACGTCTGCTGTAAATCTACTCGAGACTTTACTGTCGATTGATCCAGGCAACCGAGGGAGTGCCTCATCTGCCCTAATGTCTGAGGTAAAGTCCATTGATTTTTTATTATGTGTATGATTATGTATCCTTCATTTTCCGAAGAATTCTTATATATGATATTATATTGTGACAAAGAGTTGGTGTTCTAAGCATATACTTCATAGCTGTTATTCTAAAGATGTTAGTTTATTATGTTGTCCAATGGATTTCTGATTTTATTTTCATGGTATACCCTTTACAGTATTTCAGCACCAAGCCATATGCTTGTAATGCATCAAGCCTGCCAAAGTATCCACCTAGCAAAGAAATGGATGTCAAAAGTATGGAAGATTCATCCAGGTAAACTATTATGGTCTTTCTTATTCATAAAAATTTCCATGATATAGTTGTTTATGCAATTGAATTTTTCTCGGCCTTTGAATCTTATTCTTGAATAATGCAATGGTAAGATTGCTACCTTGTGACATGAAAGTCATGGGTTTAAATCATGAAAGGAGCCTTTTCATTTCCCTTGAGTCCTAAACATAGAAGAACAATGAGAGTAAAAGCTTTCATCCTTTCTATCTTATACTCATAGCTTGTGTACTCTCAGGAAAAAGACTGGAGGTAAAATGAGAGAGGTTGCAACATCAAGAAGACAGCAAAGACGGGTCAGTAAAATTTTGCAAGATCCAAACAATTTCGGCAAATCAACTTCAAAAGAGGTACTCCTTTTTCAGTGGAATGCTACTACATCACTTGAAGATTACTACTTTTTTCCATACTTATCTTATCTTTCTCTGTGGAGGACATGCAGAACATTTCTCAAAATGCTCGTAGAATTGATGGTAAAGCACATCTTACAAAGGGAAAAGGAGGGGCCATGCACAAAGATTATACAAAGTCTCATTTGGATGCTATGTCTGAGACCTCCCAAATGAATGTTGCTAATGGTAATGGCTATAGTGTGGGATCTAATGATACCTTTACATGTAGGAGAAAACAAGATGCATCTTCAACTCTATCAGATGGATCAAGAAGCAAAATTAGTGCACTGGATCCAAACTTTGCAAAAGGCACATATGACTTAACCACACACAGGGTGTCCATGGATTTTGATCCTGCAGAACTGATGAATGCTCAGGTAAACATGAAATCCTTAGGTGAATATAAACAAATGCTTTAGATCACTTCATCATACAAAACCACAAGGTTATCATTGTCGAATTAAACTCAAAAGTGCCACCTTCTGTTTTCAGACTTGGCTAGTGGCAACTAACACTTGACATGTATAGATGTATATGGCGAGAAAATTATTACATGATCCAAGATTACATGGTTCCAGACAATCTTTACGTGACACAGAACCGAGTTTTGTTAATTTTTTCTCATAAATGAAAAAGTCAGTAACATATCATGTGGTGAATAACCGAGATCATGGACACGTGGTGGTCTTGGATCATGTAATAAATTTTTCACATATGACATGACATGTATGTGCATGCAAAATTTCCCTCTTGTTTTTTATCAATAGCTGAAAATGAACTTTACTGTGCTGTCGAAAGTTCATGTGTATATTCTACTTGTATCAAGTTACATCTTGTTTTCTGTACCAAAATTTTACAGGGCGACAGAGGGCGTGCTGTTCGTAAATCAAGATTTGGAAGAGGTAAGACTATATTTTTACATTTGGGGCAATGTCACGCATGCAAAAGAATTGTGAAACCAAAAAGGAAAAAATGAATAAATGATCAATATCTTGTTTAAAACAGCCTTACAAGTGAACTGCAACTAATGAGTATATATAAATCAATTTCTTGTTTAGAGATAACAATGAGGCAAGGATTGCAGGAGTGGTGCAATGCTAACCACTTCAAGGGTGCCTGAAAAAACATTCTAAACCATTTTAGTTTTTTTACTTGACCTCTCCTGACATCTTGGTGGCACTTCCGTCCTTTTGATCACAAGAGTTTACTGTTCATACCCTTCTATTATACAGGGTTATCAATCAAATGTAGGATTACAATATACACATGTAACGATGCCAAAATGGAAGATGATACAATTATGAATGATTTACTTTTCTGATGGAATTTCACTATCTTGGTACATGCCAATTTTCTCTCAATGTAAGATTTTTTTTAAAAGAAAAAAGTCAAAAAGAAGAATAAACTAACTTATCCTGTTCTTGGAAAATCTATTTGGAGTTTTGGATCACAATAGTCAACAACAACGAAGTTAAGGCCATAATGACTTTGTTTACATGTATGCTCATGAAGTGAAAAGCTAACACTCTTTTAATGCGGTGGCTTCTACAATTCTCCCAACGCTCTTATTTTAAATCATCAATGATTCTAAATGTTAAAAATATATGTTCAAATCAGCAATACTAAAATAGCTATTATCTATATAAAAATAGTGAATTGTAAAACAAGCTAGTTACAACTATTCTAAATTTGAATTTACAATTTTATCACAAATATATATAACAGAAAGATAAAAGAAACAAATTTTTAATTTCAAACTTCAATTCAACACTCCCCCTCAAGTTGGTGCATGGATGTCAATCATGCCTAACTTGTCAATTGTTTCTTTAAACACTCTTCATTTTGGACGGGGTTGTGAGCAATTTCTATGGCTGCTTTATTGTCACAATGTAGCTTCATTGGTTGCTCATAACATATTCCCATGTTCTTCAATACTCTCTTAACCCATAATAATTCACAAACATCATGCGCCATTCCTTTAAACTATGCTTCTGCACTAAACCTTGCAACAACTTTTTGTTTTTTTGCTTTACCAAGTTACAAGGTTTCCTTCTACAAAGGTAAAGTACCCTGAAGTGGACATCCCTGATAAAAATCATATAATCCACATCAATAATTAAAACAGTTACCTTCCCTTCTTTGTGTTTAATGAACATAGTATGGTCTGAGTTACTTTGAGTGTATCCGAACTTCTTCATAGCTAAGGTAAACCATCCAAACCATGCTCTAAGCAACTGTTTCAGCCCATACAATACTTTTTTTAATTTACACACTCTATTTTTTTCAGCTGGCTTTCTTTGGACTCATAGGGGTATATCCATACAGACTTCTTCCTCCAAATCTCCATTCAAGAAGGCATTTTTAACATGAAATTGCCTTAAGGGCTAGTTCCTATTGGCAGAAATGGATATTAGAATTCAAACCGTGTTCAACTTGGCTACCGGTGTAAATGTGTCTTAGTAATCGATGCCATACTTTTGAGTGTAGCCTTTAGCAACCAGCCAAGCTTTATATCTATCAATACTTCCATCCGCTTTTAACTTGACAGTGAATACCCATTCACATCCAATGGCCTTTTTCCCACTTGGTAGATGTGCTAGTTCCCATGTGGAATTTTTCTGTAGTGTTTTCATCTCTATATTCATGGCTTCCTTCCATTTTGGATCCTCCAATGCTTCCTGTACACAGTTAGGAATAGATATTCTAGACAAAAGATCAGTAGTCAAAGCATATGATTCAGATAACCTATGGCTAGACATATAATTGGTGAAAAGGTATTTAACCTTGGATTTGGGATTAGGTTCATAGAGGGATTTTGGAATACCTTTTGTACTTCTTTGTGACTTTAGAATACAGGATATGATGTAAAATATGGGAACACTTCACACTTAACCAAGAGGGGGGGTGAATTGGTTAGACTTGGTAATTTAAAAATTTTCTTGAACAAAATCAGAGTTTTTCCCTTTGGATCTTTATCACTTTTGAAACCAAGAACCTTTATTCAATCTAATGCTCAACCCAAGGTATGCAATAACTCAAGAACTTTGTTGATAACAAAAACTCACAATCAAGAATAACAAAATATAACCAATATAAAGAAAATAGACAACACACAAAGATTTATATTGGTTCACTTCAAACACTATGAAACTACATCCAGTTTTCTTCCACTCAACACTAGAATGGAGTTCCACTATTGCAAAGTCATTACAAAGTCTCTCTTTATCAACCCTAGATAAAGTTCAGAAATCTAAAACACTATTAGATTCTTATAGACCATCCACTGAGAACACTACCCAGCAAATCCCCTAGAGAAACTTTATCTCTAGATTACAAGCAAGAAACTCATTTACAATAGACAAACAAACACAGAATTTAAAACATAATTACAACTTCAAAGATTAAGGAAAGAAGTCACCTGATGATCCAAGAATGATATGCATATGAATTATTTCACCAGGTTGAAGAATGAATACAAACTCAGAACATCACTTCCCTCAAGCTTTGAAAAAGAACTTATTGCTTTTAGAAACACTTAACAACCCATGAATGTTTTTATGAAAGCAAGAACTCTATGAACCCAGAAAATCACTAAAAGAATATTTAGAAAGCCTTAGAATGCTCAGAATACGAATTAATCAAGTTAGTAAAACAGCTGAGCATGGGTTCTATTTATAATAAATTTTCTAACCGTCAGTAATCGATTATTTGGCTTAAGTAATCGATTACATACGCTCATGTATATCGATTAAACTGTTCAAAACAATTCTGGGTATATGCAACGAACAAAATAATCGATTATTCTGACTTGTAATCGATTAAACCAGACAATTGCTTAAATATGAAAACACTGTGTAATCGATTACAATCCTTGGTAATCGATTAAACCAGGAACTTGTATAAATTGATTTGAATTGTGTAATCGATTACTTCAATTGGTAATCGATTAAACCAGGAAGCAGCATAAAATGGTTTGAACTTTGTAATTGATTACTTCAATTGGTAATCGATTAAATCAGGAAGATAGTATTTTCTATTTGGCCTATGTAATCGATTACAGCTGGTTGGTAATCGATTGAAAAATTCATCAAGGTTGTTTATAAGTAATCTAACGTAAAATAATCGATTATTCTGATATGTAATCGATTACTTTGTTCTTAAACAGAACAAAATAATCGATTCTTTTCTTGACATAATCGATTAATCAAGTATGAAATATTATTTTTCCAAAAACTCTTGATTTATTTCAAAACTTTAAACAAACTATCAATGCCTTGTGAACTCTATTTCTTAAACTAATGAATGATATGAATGCAGTATGCTTGGATCACCAGAAACCCTTCTTCCTTTTACATTTGATCACAAGTTGTTCTTCAATGCTTCAAGGCATGTTGAAAGTTCAAAACCTTCCTTCTTGAATCAATCTATGCTTTGTGCTTCAAGCAGCTCCCCCTCAATTCAACATATGATAGAAGAGAGTCACTATTAATTTGATCAACTAAAAGAATGTAAGTAGGATTACAAGGTACCTCTGCAAAAGAATGTGTCTGCTGATCAGGGACATCCACAGATGTTTCCTCGGTTATTGGAGTTAAACTAGGTGGTGCAGTCATATGTACTGGAGGAACAGGATCAAAATCCGCAGTTGGTGATGTTAAATCAGGTACTATTTGACTTAGTTTTGGCAAATTTGTGTTGGATATAGGGGGAGCAATAAGAAGATCAAGTCAAAGATGAAGTATGAAGCATGTGCCTTATAACAAAGTTTTAGCTTTTCACATGCCAAGACATTTGTAATTTTTTAAGTGTTTAAGATGTTTATCTTATGATCCTTACATTGCATAAACATGATCATTGACATCCATATATGATTTTGTTAAAGCATAAAAGATTTCATAAAGAAATTGATTTCTCATGGTTGAATTTTGGAAAAATCTTTATACACTACTTTAATCGATTACACAAGGATATAATCGATTACGAACTTCTGTTTTAATTCTGGAAAAGCCATGAAGAACATTTTAATCGATTATCATGTTGTTGTAATCGATTACATAGCACAAAATGAAAATCATGTTTTACTGTCTTAATCGATTACCATGATATTGTAATCGATTACATAAGCTTGTTTTACAACTAAACTTATCTGCTTTAATCGATTACGCCTCAGATTAGTCGATTATTTTGCTCGTTGCAAGTTTCTAGAATGAGTTATGAATATTTTAATCGATTATGTGACAATTTAATCGATTACATATGTTATTTTAATCGATTACTTGGTGCTTTAATCGATTACATTCAGTTATAAATTTTTTCTATAAAAAGCTGTTGAATCTTTTGTTTGAAATAGAACTTGATCTTGCGAAATAACCATGAAGTCTATAGGGTTTACATTTATGTTTCTTTATCTAGGGTTGATAAAGGTGATCGGTTGTAAAAGCTTGTAAATAACAGAATTTGATTTAGTGGAACTTTAACCTAGTGTTGGTTGGAAGAAACTGGATGTAGCCTCTATGTTGAGAGGTGAACCAATATAAGATCTTGTGTTATCTCTATTTCTTAATCTCTTCTTGTTATCTTAATCTGTGATTCTTTTGGTGAAATCTTTTATTACTCAACAAGTGAAGTTTTTAGTAATTGTATTCTTGAACTGAGTGATTTGATTGATTGAAGCATTTTATTGTGATAAAGATCCTAAATTCGCTGCTTATTTTAAAAGAATTTTAAAAGACTTTGTTTTAACCAATTCACCCCCCTCTTGGTTATTGTGGGTATTCCTATTGTGTTGTCAATTTGTGTTTGTTTGAATGCAGGTCTAGAGGTATTCTTCTTCAGGGTGTGCAGGTTGTCTCTCCCCTTAAGGAGAAGAGCCTAATACTCCCCCTGAGTAGTAGGGGTCAGATTCACGAAAGGAAACCTCTAAGGTAACATAGAGTTTATGAGTGATCGGGTCAAAACATCAGTATCCATTTTGTAATTCAAAGTAGCAAACAAACATGCACTAAGTAGCACATGGGTCTAATTTATTTCTCAAAAATTTAGGTACATGGACAAAAACTGTACAACCAAACACTTTGGATTCGAGGTTAGGGATATGGGGAATAGAAAAAAAGGATTCAAGTTTATGTTGAGGTGTTTGAAAGGCCAGGGCACTGGAGGGGGTCCTATTGATTAGGTAGGCAGCAAAAGTAACGGCTTTTACCCAATAGTGTTTTGGTACATTCATGTCATGAGAAAGGTGTAGACTACTTCCAACAATTGTCTGTTTTTCCTCTTAGCCAAACCATTATGTTGAGGGATGTAAGGGCATGAGGATTGGTGTTGGATGCCGTGGGACAAAAGAAATTGGGTAAAGGTATTGTTTTTATATTCAATGCCATTATCAGATTGAAGGGTTTAAATAGAAGTCTGAAATTGGGTTTCAATCATGGCATAGAACTGCTTAAAAGATGAAAAACTTCATTTTTGTGTTTCAACAAAACAACCCAACTCATGCAAGTACTTTCATCAATAAAGGTGACATAATAGAGAGATTTGGAAAAGGAAGGCCCTTTTGCAATACCCCGGACATCAGAGTGTACTACTTGAAAAGGAATAGAACTTTTATTGTTACTAGGGAAAAAAGGCATACGATGGATTTTGGCCAATTCACAAATATTACATTGAAATTCATGTATTACTTAAAGCACCAAATAAACTAGGAAATAACTTGCAAAGGTAACTAAAAGAAAGGTGGCCTAATCTTCCGTGCCAGAGCCAAATAGAGTCCCTGACTTTATTAGAACTTGTGGCTGCAGATGTGCAAGCCAATTTATTTTCACTCGTTGGAACCTCCAAGACATATAGCTAACCACGTTTAACACCATAGCCAATCACCATCCAAGTGAGGATGTCCTGAAAGACACAAAAAGTAGGCAAAAAAGTCTCAGTGCAATTAAGTGTGGAGGTAAGTTGACTAACAAATAAAAGGTTGAACTCAAGTGAAAGTACAATAAGAACAAAGTGAAGGGATATCTTATCAGAAAGTGAAATAGAACCTTGACCAGTAATTGGCGAGGTTCCACCATTGGCAGTGGAAATGGAAGACTAGGGTGAGGGACCAATATTAGATAATTGGGTAGGTCCCGAGTCATATGATCTGAAGCTCCTGTATCGATGATTTGTTAGAATTCCTAGAAAGTGTAGAGAATGCTTGAGGCTTACCTAAGATGCTGGCAAAGGCAACATTGGCAAAAAGAGTAGAATTTGCAGCAAACACGATCAAACCTTTTCCCGGAACCTTCTTGCGCGGTTTCTTGGTGAAATCCCACTAGTCAGGATAACCAATTAGTTCAAAACAACGTTGTTGAGAGTGGCCTTAATGAGAGAAGGTGAAGGAAGGCTTATCCGTGTGAATTTTTCCAGAGTATGAAGAAGTTCCTGATCGAGATGGATGTGTGAGAAGAGCATAACTTTCAGTAGGCTTAGGATGCCCCATAGTGAGGCGTTGTTGAGCTTCTCATTGGACATAGGCATAGGAACACTCAAGATCCAATTTGGGATCTTTATGTAGAATCTCACCACCAACCTGATCAAAATCTTGATTAAGGCCATTGAGAAAAATATGAACCCTGAGACGGGTCATAGTTGAATGAAGATGAAGAACACCAGCAATCATGTTGATCTCAGGTGAAAGACGATGATCAATCTCCTGAAAAATGGACAACAATTCATCGTAGTACACATAAAGTGGCCAACCCAGTTGTTTTGGTGTTGAAAGAGCGTTGATTGAGTTCAAAAAGACATGTCTCATCAAAGTCATCATAGAAGGTTTTCTTTGCAGCATCCTAGATCTCCGATGCAGTCTCAAGACGAAGGAAGTGTTGCATAAGGGGTGGGTTCATGGAGTCAATAAGCCAACTCTTATCCCATTTGTTCTCAGTAACCCAAGCATGGTAGGCAGGGTCGGTGACACGCAATTTTGGGTTAGCACCGGTAAGAAACCCACCTTTGTTGCGAGCACCAATACGCATATCCAGAAGTTGGGACCATAAAGGGTAGTTGGTATCATCAAGGACAATGGTAATAGGAAGGGAAAAATGATCTTGTTGAAGAGTGATGTTCTGCGGAAGGAGAAAAACCATTATTAGGGTTTGGGTTTAGAGGAGTTAGAGGGTTGGGTATTTCAGAATCGGAATTGGTCATTGAAGAAAGGAGTTAGGAATTTGAGAGAAATAAAACTGGAATACAGGTCTTGATACAGGAAGAAAAAAGGAAATGTACGTATGGGAATGCGAAGAAGAAAGAGAATTGGGATATGGGAGAGTGGAAAAAAGCAAAGCAATGCATTTTATGAGGACCAAAACTCTGCTCGTGGTGTTTAAATTCGAACTTCATTCAACATTGAATATTCTGAGACCATTGTAAAAGTTACTTTTTTTAAGATACTATTGGCACTACTCATGTGAGTGAGTAAGTTTTTAGGTAATTCCAAATTATTTTTTCAACAAAATCCTATTTTGTTGTGAATTTGTACATCAGTGTGAATTTGTGCATCAAAATGGTGTTTTTGTTATATATTTTATTTTCACACAATATATATCACGAAAACACATTTTTGTTTATAATTTTATCCACCCAGTCGTATTTCAATTTAGTTAATTATTTGCACCACCACTTAATCAAACAAAAATATGATTCTATTGTGGCCAAATATCACAAGAAATTAATTTTTTGTTGGATTTGCCTTCGTCCTTGTTCCTCTCCCTCTCACTGCTACTCCTAAGAAACCCAACTCTCACCTCACCTTATAAATCAGTCAATTTCTCTCCACAACACATCACTCCCATGGAGATCCAAGTTCAGATACCATTTTCTCAAGGCACTACATTCTGCCTCACCTCTATCATACTGATGGCCCCAAGATCTCAATGGGTGGTGTGACGCAATGAAGAGGGTGTGGTGGCGTGGCACGACACAACTTGGATCTACATGGGGTGGGGTGGAGCGGTGCAACACAAAACAGGAGGGAAACCACCACCACCCCGTCGTTGTTGGTAGCAGTGACTCCACCTCCATTCCAGTGGTGTGTGCCATTGAGGGAAACCAGCCAAAGAAAAGAAGAGAAGGAGGGTGGGGGTAAGAAAATGCATATGGTTATTTTGGTCCTTTCCGTAGAACTTCAGAATCTTGGTAGTGGGAATAGTAAGAGTGGTAGTAGGAATAGTCCCCTTTTTTTAGGAAGTAAAAGTTCTTTTTTGATATGCTTAATTTGGATATTTTAAAAGAAAACACTTGCGAGAAAAAATCTTCCCAAACCCTAATTCATTAACGCTTTATGCCTTAATGGTGATGAAAGGGAAATAATAATAGACATATTCCATGTTAAAAAGTTAACATGTATAACACAATGGAATGAGGAAGCACATTTTTTTTCTAACTTAAGCAAAAAAAGAGGAATTGGAATAATAAAAACATTTTTTTAATACGCACATAATTGTAAGTATTCTCAACCATTTATCAAAACTAATATTTTTTGAGATCTTTAAAGACACTTAAGGCATGCCATCTTCTTTCAACAAGTTATTTCCATACAAAAATAAATTCAAACTACAAAACACTTAAACCTTATAGGACTTGTACTCATTCTCACTCAGATCACATCAAAGACACTTAATAAAAAAGGAAAAATCTTAAACTGAAGTAAGGAATGGTTGACTCAAACATATAGAGGGAAATATTAAGATGACCTTATTTAACATAACTAATAGTAATCACGAGGTAAAAGGAAAAAAAATCACTTATCCTTTATAAATGATTACCAATATTGTGATCATCTAAGCACTTCCACCCTATCAAGATATGATGCATAAGCCCACTGAAAAACCTTTGAAGCAACTCAGACTTGAGTCAAGATGTCTCAAATGGATTGATTGAAGCCACATAGCAATCTTTTTTCATGTAAATCCTCATTTCGAGTTCACTCACTTGAGAGCAAATGTATATTCATAAGTGTCAAAGCATATCATCAATAACAATATTATGTTATCTGTCACATTATGTCCCTTAAGAGAGTAATAGGATCCAAGGTTTTCAGAATTGCAATTCTATGTAGACTCATGGAGGCATAGTAAAACTCAACTCGTAGAATCGAATCGTAGAATCGTAAGAGTCTACTTCAGACAAAAAAAAGTAAATTACCTATATATAATTATATAAGCATGAAACATAAATTCATAGAAATAGTTCTTAAAATTTGTCCAATCAAACATAAAGTAAAAGTTGTAACACCCCGGACGTCTCCGGTATGTTATCATCAATGACATCAATATCACGCTATCAGCGTTAAAAACATGCGGTGCGGAAGCGATAGAATCGTTTATCTTGATCACATTATGCATGGAATATAAAACCACATAACAAAGAACATAAAACAAGCCCCTGCTGATCCAGATAAAACGTAAACAACTATATAGGCAGATACATAAAAACCAAACAAGGAAAGTCAGGAGGAAACATACTATATACATCCTCATCATTTGTACATATACATGCTCAAAAACAAGACCACATCGGGTCATACAACAAATATGTACAGTACAAATGGGTGTACACACACCCAACAAAAACACAGAGATCTAAGACCAGCTTCAACTCTTGAAGCTCTGCTCTGGTCTTCTACTGCAGCCCAATCTCCAGCTAGTCAGGTCCATTAGGGCCTCCTGCCCTGAGGTCGCTCATCTCCTCAAGAAGCACTTGAAAACCACAAACCCCACACAGGGTGAGACAAACGTCTCAGTAAACTTAGGGTTCTGGGAAATCCTCCCTAACCCTGGTTCCCCTCCAAGCACAAGCAAAACATAAAACAGAGCCAAGGATATAATCCTCGCTCACACATATAAAGCCTAGGACATCATCCTAGCTTTCACACATCCCAGCCATCTGGGTCCGTAACTGGATGCTCTCAGCATCAGAGGTATTCCACCTCATCTTGGCTCTCTCAGCCATCTCACAGAGATAAAAGCCATAATCATGGCACCAGTATCTCATCTTGGCTCTCATAGCATGTCTCACAGACATCTCACAGAGGTACTCTATTATTAGTGTCATCCTCCGGACACTTCTCAACACAAGAGAGGCACCGCCTCTGAATCATACAAACATTGCCTGAGGAGATCCCTCAACTCAGGACTCTGAACCATACAAACATTGCCTGAATCCACCATTCAGGACTTCACACACTTTGCCTGAGGAGCTCCTCAACTCAGGACTTCACAAACACTGGCCTGGGAATAGCCCTCCAGGACTTTCATAACCACTTGCCTGGGAATAGCCGTCCAAGACTTCATAATCACTTGCCTGGGAATAGCCGTCCAGGACTTCATAATCACTGCCTAAGGAGGAGCATCCATGCAGGGCAATCCATCCTTAGGACTTTGGTGGAGAGAAGTGGCACCTCCCAAGGAATCTCAGCTATTCCAGGGAGTCCTCAAACTCTACCTCTGGCTATGGAACCTCAACTAGCCTGATACTCATCCAGTATCCTCTAGGTTCCATCACAGACCATCTCATGATCTGCATTCTCTCAAAGGCCCACGGCCTCACACCTGCCATCTCAAGTGTCTCATAACCCTCACACTGTCTCAGTGTCTATCCTAGGGTTCATCATTACAGCCCAGCACACACTAGGCCATCACATATTCCAAATATCCAGAACGGTCAGAGATTCACTCAAAGCACCGTTCATCAGCCTCTCAGGCTCAGCACATGCATATATATATATATATATATATATATATATATATCATACATCACCCATACGGTGGCAACCCAGAATAAGGGGAAAACCCCAAAACTATGAGCTTACCTGGCTAGCCGTGCCTCACAGCTCTAGCCTCCACTGATGGTCTGCTCCTCTGACACCCACTGTGTCAAGCCCTACCAAGGCATACAAGCACACATCACAGACCATTCAAGCATATAATCATGTACAAGCTCATCTAGCAGTCCTCAACTGCCTCTGGGAAGGAACCACAGTCCTTTCCCTCAACCTGAGTCAACTACTCTAAGGTTCATCAGGCTCATCCTCTACAAGCCTTTCCATAGACCCTCAGTGGTCTATCCCAGATCCATCCATGGTCTTAGAGTCATTCCAGACTCAAACCAAGCCAACAACAGTGAGCCTCAAAGCTCTCTCAACCCAAACTCTCAGGGTTTCTCAGGGCTTGGACGGTCTCTATCACCAGACACCGTCTCCATGTCCTTCTCAAGCACGATAAGCCCATCTATAAGGCTCTGGCATGTCTCATATCAAGTGACTCAATCCAAGTCACACATGCCCTCACCTAGAGCCAAAATCAATAGTCACCAAATCACAAACTGAAAGCTAATCCTTCCTCCTCTCATCATTCCAAACACATCTCCCAACTGGACCCAGAGCTAATTCTAGCCCTATCACAGATGGGTCACTATTCATCAAAACCCCCCAAATCCAAAATCAACCGGAGAAACTCGAGTTTCTTACCTCAGAACTGATGAGGAAGGCCTCTGGGCTGCTTTCCCGAGTCCTGGTGCCGCTAAACCACCGTCGTTCCTTGCCGATACTCGACTTCTCTTCAGCTTTCCTCTGAGAAGAGTTTCTCTGGGGTTTTAAAGGATAAAGAGGAAGGATTCTCGCTCTCACTCGGTTTCTAGAGGGATTAAAGGGTTCAGGAAGCGTTTAGGGTCATCAGACAAGGTCATGGGAGCTTGGGGAGCTCTCCCATGGCTGCTGGAGGCTTGGAGGAAGAAGAAATGGTTTTCTTCTCCTCCCAAAACGCGACCCCCTTTAAATATAGTCTGCACCGACCTTCCCGCGCCATCCGCGCCAGCTGCAGAAACTGTGGCGCCATCAGCGCCACCCTGGCGCTCCCAGCGCCAGCTTCCAGAGACCCTAGCGCCCTCAGCGCCAATCCCGCGCCATCAACGCCATAAACCCAAGACATTGGCGCTACCAGCGTCATCCTGGCGCCCTTGGCGCCAGATCCCAGAGTGCATGGCGCTGTCCGCGCCAGCCCTGGCGCCATCCACGCCAGACCTCAGACACAGTTTTCCTGTTCCTCTTCTGGCGCTAATCGCGCCACACATGGCGCCAACCGCCCCAGTCTTGAGGGTCCTTACAAAAGTATACTACTAAACATAAGTTCTTAAAATAAAACAGTTATAAAATATAAAAATAGTTCAAATGTCCATTAATCCTCTAATAAAATCATCTCCAAGGTCTCCACCACCACCACCATCATCCTCATCTCCATCTTCTTCAAGCTCTTCCTCGATTGAGAAGTGATCTTCAACATTATCATTCAAAACCAAATTGTCAATATCAAATGCATTTAAAGTTGGATCACATAAACTTCCTCCAACCAAGGCAACATTGTTTCCACTACCACTTTCATCTAGAGGTTCCTCAAGTTGGACATTGACATTGTTTTCACCAAAAATATCATCTCCCTTTTCTATTATCCATTCATCATCAGATTCTATATCTTCAAATGGAAGAGCAACCGTTTTTCTTATTTGTCTACTTTTGAGCTTCACATTATACATGACATAAACTAAGTCATTCATCTTCTTTTGATGCAAGCGGTTTCTCCTCTTTGTATGAACCTATAAATAACATTCAATATCAAAGTTGATAACTTGTCTAAACTAAACAAAAACAAATATAATTTAAACACAAATAAACTCATGAAGTTTAATTACCATTTCAAATGAACTCCAATTACGCTCACATCCAGAAGAGCTAAAAGTTAAGCTCAAAACACAAATAGCAAACCACTTTAGTTCTGGACATCCATCCCCAAACATTTCCCACTGATGTGTTGCAAACACATCTTAATTTTAGCATTAGTTTTAGGTCATAATTGTAGTAAATAGTTAGAAAAATGGTATAGAATTAGTCATATTTATTATTTTACATTATAAAAGCATTTTAATATCATGTTAAGTGTTTGCAGGCCAAAACAAGGGAAATTAAGAGCAAATGAAGAAGAAAACCATGACTGGAGACTCACGCGCATCGCGCCACAATTCACGCGGTTCACTTGGATGTCCAGAAAGCATCACGCGACTCGCGCCATGTTTCACGTGAGTCGCGTGAATAATTCAAAGGATAAGCAATTCTGCTCTGTTAAGCCACGCGAGCCACTTCATATATCACGCGAGTCGCGCCAATACTTACTACCAACTCACGCGAGTCGCGTAGTGTCGCGCGCGAGTCGCGTGACTGCGTTTCTCTTGCCTGAATTAGAAGAAATTTGGTTCGAAAATAGGACAAAGCTTTGGAGAAGTTACTGTAATTAAAACATTCGATAAATAGGAGAGTTTCTGAGCTTTTTAGGGGACTTTTGAGACTTAGACACAATTACACACTTTTATACTTACACTTAGAATAGAGTATTATTATTGAAGGCAAACCCTAGGAATCAAGATTGAAGCCAATTCTGCAGAATCATGTTTCATCCAATCGATTTGGTGTTCTTGAGGCCTATGGCTAGCTAATCTTCTTGTTGTGGAAAGGCCATGAATTTATGAGTTTTCCCTCTGTAAATTGACTGGTATTAAATGCATATGTTTTGTTTATTTCAATTCTTTTCTGTGCTTAATCATAATCTTGTTTAGAATTGATCACTCTGAATGGGTATTGAGAGTTATACTTCGCAATGGACA
>PYAF01000472.1:218967-240443 GCA_007407185.1 Glycine tomentella | reverse complement strand
TAGGAAAGACTTGTCTTATGTAAACTTAAAGATAAAGCCATCAGTCAATTGAAGGAGGTGATACTTATAAGGGATTGTGCCTGACCACAATTACTTCTCATTGGTAATCTTTCGATTTTAATTTACTGCTTTGTTTAAATTCTTTACTCAATCCAATACAATCATCCAACAAACTCTTGCGTATTTTACTGTTCTTGTTTAATCACAACTTTTACAATTATTGCAAAATCTTTCCAATCCCTGTGGAGACGATACTCTACTTACACTTTTATTACTTGTTAAACGATCGGTACACTTGCCGTATAAACGTATTTGCGTAATCGCGACAACACCCACCATTCTGCAGGTGGCACAGTCTTCCTAGAGTTTATTGCATTTTCCATAGAAAATAGACCTTTAGCAAAATGAAATTCAAGAAGTTGTCCGTTAATTTTGTTCCTTACCCCAACATCCTTTACCAATCTCATCATACAAATGAATAATCCTTCTTTCACTTCTCCATTATCTTTTTTAAAGTCATCTTCAAAATGCTACTGAGGATTAAGGTAATACACAGCTACATGCAAAGGTCTATATAGTTGGTTCTCCCAGCTCTTATCAATAATTTCCCAAACAGGTTCATCACTACATAGATAAATAAAGTAAATTAATCATATTTAAGATTAGACATAGATAAATAAAGATAAATATATTTTAAAATTTAAATGATATAGTTTAAAAAAACTTACTTTTTCTTCACATTATTGAAGTTGCTTTTAATCCTTTCCTTTTCACGATCCATCTCAACAATATATGAAACCCATGGTGGGTTGTTGATCAGAATCCACCAATCGAAGAAGGACTACCATAAAAGGGGCAGCAACTTTGAGGCATATGGATACATTCTTCTAAAATCTATTATCCAAAATCGAATCTTCCACTTTTCTCCCCTCTTGTGAAGTACCAAACTTACTTTTTTCCATTCTTCAGAACTGAACAACCTCATCAAAGATGCTTTCATTTCATGGAGACAAGCTAAAGTCAAGTAAGTAGTTGCAAATCTAGTCATGCCAGGTCTAACCAAGTCCTTCCCATTTGTGTACTTCTTGAGCATGTTGATGAGCATTGTTCTACCATATATATAAGTGGTTATCTTTCGTTTCTTCTTTATAGTGACTTCATGAACCTTTAAATGTTTCTCCAAGTCCTCGAGCATTAGATCAATACAATGGGCAGCACATGGAGTCCAATACAAATTCCGCTGAGTGTGCATCAATAATTCTCCTACTGCTTTGAAATTTGCAGCATTATCAGTAGTCACCTGAACAACATTCTCTTCTCCAACAAATGTAACAACATCACTAAAATCTTAAAAACCTTGTTAGTTGTTTTTGAAATGTCAGAAGTATCTAATGAATACAGGAATATTGTCCCTTTTGGATTGTTCACCAAAAAGTTACAAATTGAACGCCTTTTTTTATCTGTCCACCCATCAGACATTATTGAACAACCAGTTTTCTTCCACTCATCCCTAAACTCTTGCATATTGGCATCAATTTTTTGTACTGCTTGTTTCAAGAGCTTCTCTCTAACATCATGGTAAGATGGAGGTTTATAGCCAGGTCCATATTTCTCGATTATCTCACACATCTTTAAAAAATGCGGGATTTTTAATAACATTGAATGGAATGACACTTGTGTACAAAAATTCAACAACTTGAGCATCAACTAAAGGTTTATCTTTTTTTTTCATCATTTGATTCAAGGTTGCTTGAACACTGGCACTCCCACTACTTGAACTCCCTTCTTTTCCTTTTGAACCAAAACCCCTTTGTCCCTTAAAGTTGGTTGCCTCGATCCCACATAACACTTTCTTCATCTTCATCAATACTAATCAATCTCCTTTTCTTTTCTTTTGTTGCTTTAGATTCAGCAACAATTTTCATCATCAACGTTTGAATCTCATTTGGCACTGTTGCACAAGGCTCATAATCTTCTCTAGTCCCGGCAAGATGACGCTTGAAATGGAAAACCCCACCACTCACAATCTTTGAACAATACTTTCATTTCACTCTCTTACCACTGCCATCAACATCAATCCCATGTTTCCACCCAATGTCAATCCTATTCCCAGGGGCATTTTTGTTTTTTTTCTAGCAACCGAAGAAGAGCCACATGCATCTCCACCAGTTGAATCGGATCCACTTCCACTCATTATAGCAAACAGTCCAAACACAACACATCACAACTCACCTGCAACAAAGACAAATCACCTGCAAGAAGTAGAGGGCACTTCCTATTTATTGGTCACTAACTCACTTTAACTAACAATTCACAAATATTCCAAGTAGAAGGCTCACAATAAGTTATTTTCTAACTACCCATGAAGTTAATAACCACAAGAATAAACAATTGCAAGAATAAACAAAGACAGCTCACCTGCAAGAAGTAAATAATAGTGTGTACAAATGGTCAAATGTTGTTCTATCAAGAAAAGTGAAATTTCATAACATTGACAAGTATTTTTTGCTCCAACAAAGACAACTCACCCATAACATTTAACATCAATGTCTTTAGTCATAAATGCATAACTTTGATAACTCCAAATACACTATGAAGACTGACCAAACATCAAATAATCAAATACACTATGGTTCTGGAAGACCGTCAGTACTGAAGACCATCAAATAATCAATGTCTTTAACATCAATTTATTTATTGAATTCTTTGTGTCAAACCTTAGCTGATTGGCTCTAACATATATCTTGTATTTTATTCTTTCATCAACCATGTGCTATTATATACAAAACTGTCTTGGTAATGATCCTAACTCTAAATGACAACATTATCTTTTAGTAACTGGACTATCAATTGTAAAGAATTTGAGGCTTCATGCTTAATTATAAAGCTAAGCCATATTAATTTTCTCATTTTAACCCCTTTTGACAGAGAGATTATTGGTTCAACCAAGTTTGAGCTCTTTTAATTAAGAGATGCAACGACACTGCAAGAGCAGAGACAGAGATTCAACATACTTTCATTATAGCATGTCTAGCTTGTGTTCAAGGACAACCTATTGATGGATTCATTCAAGCTCAAGCACTGTATGATGCAGTGTGGCATGGCCTGATCAATAACATTTAACCCATCTAATCATTTTCCTATTACCCATACAACCAATCAAATAATCAATAAGAATAAAACCTCAACATGTAAGCTTTTGTCACAATGTAATGAAGAAGAACACGAAGTCAAGGGGAAAAGAAGAACATCGGGAGCCAGGGGGAGAAGTCGAGAAGAAGAACTTACCTAGCCAAGGGAGAGACAAGCCGACGACGAAAGAGCCACCTCAGCCACGGACCCACAGGTAGCGACGACGAAGCACGAACGAATCATGAATGTAGAGAACGAAGCAAGAGCACGAATGGAGCAGTGAGCACGAATGATTTTGTTTTTCTAAAGCCCTAATTGAGTTGTCCAAAATGGCGTCATTTTGCTAGGTGTATAGAATCGCTCACTTGCTTCTCAATCGCGATTCTGCTCGGAACCATGTACCCCTAAAATGAGTCTACCACCGATTTAAAGCGCAGAGGGTAGCTGGAATCGTAAACTCGTACGATTTTGCGATTTAAATCGCGAGTTTGACAACCATGATAGGATCAACTCTCATTGTCCATCCAATTCCAAGTAATCATCCTCATAACCTAATCAACATTCTTTTTTTTATAAGCAGATTAAGTTTTGTATTAATCACAGAAATAACATAAAAGGTAGATGCCCTATTACAAACTTGGCTACATTCTATTTAGAGCACACATCACCCCAAATAAAACCAACCAAGTGTTCCCTAACATTTGACTTACCAAAACTTATGCACCCCTCCTACCTAGCAGATATGCCTTTGTGTTATTTACAAAAGGACAAAAAAAAACAAAAAAAAGTTGTCCCACCAATTCAATGCATGGTAGTGCACTATTCAATTATCTATCCTCCATATGGAACAAGTTGATCATCCCCTACACCTCATTGATCCAGTAAAGCGCCATATGCCAAACTCATCACACTATATTCTTTGCTACTCTCTGCTTCCCACCACCACCTATCCTCCATATGGAATTATATCCTCACCTCCTCTAATTGAAGTAGCAACTTCTAGTACTGTTTTTCTTCCCAGACAAACCTTGCCCTTCACCACAAGAAACTCCACTCCCACCCCCTATTAATTCTCACAATAACATCACTAGTAACACCATTTTGTTGCTTTGACATTGAGAACAACCTAGGAAATTTTTTTGCCAGGGGCCTGTCACTAGTCGAAGTGTTAAGCCAAAACCATGCATTGAAGTCATATATATTCTTCGTTCTAATTTATTGTTCTGCTAAATTACGTAATGAGTTAAGCGTTGAAGTCTTTATAAGTATTGTTGAATATATTGTTTTTCTTACCTCCAACAATCTTGAAGTATTAGCTTCGTGTGTCGGATTTGAGTGAGTAAGGTGTTGTTTCAAAGATCTCATCGAGAGAAACTCAAGGGTGTGATCAATTTTGTGTTTCTACGGAAGGATTGACCGGGATTTGAGTTTGAAAACTTTGCCTCTACAACCTTTGAATCCAAATCTCGAAAATTTCAGCCTATTTCACGAGTTGAAACCTTGTGGGCTTTGTTCTACTCATCGAGATTATCTATTTGACTAGTCACTTGCGTAAAACAAAGGTCGAACAAAGGAGATATAGGCATTGAAAGTTTTTTCAATTTTTCGATGACTTTTCTGGCGATTGACGACTTTCAGACGAACTTTTCCAGCGAATTTTCAGCAAGTCTCCGATGACCAAAAATAGTCATTCCTAAAGTTTTTGGACGTTGCGGATCCATTTTTGGGGTCAGATTTGACAAATTTCACCTCTACAGTGTTATTTTTTGAAAAGTTAGAAGATTTTTTATATACTTTAGAGGATTTTAAGGTGCACATTTTCTAACTATTTTACTCTGATTAAAATGGCAAAACATAGCTCCTATGATATCATAAAGCTGAAATCTTTTGATGTCACTGAATTTCATGGTTTGGAAATTTCATGTTCAATTTGGCATGAAAGAACGTGACATTTTACATTGTGTTAAGTGATTTTGCATCTACTGTTGGAAATATGGATGAATATCAATGGATTAAAGGTGAAGATTTTTGTAGAGATTACTTGTTAAACTCTTTCAATCCTCGTCTAGCTATGACTTATAGTGAGTATAAGACTGCAAAGGAGATATGAAATCACTTGAACACTCAATTTCAAAAACAAGAGAGGATTTCTAAGACTCTTCTAGTGGAAAAGTTCTTTGACTTTAAGTTTAATATGAACTCAAGCATCACTTCTCAATTAATTGAACTTGAGAACATGAGGAACAAGCTAAAAGAGGACAATTTTGATTGGTCTGATAATCTCTTTGTTGGTCTTGTGTTGAGTAAGCTACCTGCTGAATGGACTTCTTTTAAGATTGACATGCATAGACTAAAACAAAAGATGAGACTGGATGAATTAAAAAGGTATATTCATATTAAAGATCAAAACATTTGTAGGAAGAGTTTGGAACAAGTAGGACAACAAAAGTCAATTGCCAACTTAGTTTCACATTCTTATAAATCTCAAAACAAGTTAAAGTCACCAAAAGGTGAATCCTCTTCAGAATTAGAGGCCAAAAAGATTGTCTTCGGGAAGAAGAAGAAGGGCAAGTGCCATAACTGTGGAAAGTGGGATCACTGGGCAATAGAGTGTAAGCTACCAAAGATGTCAAAGAACAACAAACCACAAAATAAGGCTAATATGCTAATTAGTGAATCTGAGCCTCAAGCCTTCATTGGATTGATGAATAATGGAAAGACCAGTCTTTCTTCTGAGTGGTGGTTAGACAGTAGGGCTACCTGTCATGCAACAAATGATGAGAATTTACTCACTGAGGTCATAGAAGTGAAAGACACCGTGGAAAATTATAATGGTGGTGAGGCAGAGGTGACTCATGCTGGAACTGTCAATTTAATGCTTTCTTCAGGTAAGTTACTAACTTTGAAACATGTTAAAGTAGTACTTTTACTTAAAAAGAAATTGATATCTATGAGTTTACTTGATAAAGCTGGTATGTCTTTTTCAACTATGAATGGTAGAGTAACTTTATCTGTTAACTTATGTTACTTCGGTTGTGCATTTATGATTAATGGCATGTATAGATTGAGTTTAGATACTGATAGCATAAAACATATTAGTTCTACTTTCATTGATCCAAAATTATTACATAATAGACTTGGACATGTGAACTATAGGAAAATGCAACATTTATCTAAAACTCACAACATTCCATTAGATACTTCTATTCAATTTGACAAATGTGAAGTGTGTGCACAGACTAAGATCATTAGAAAACCTTTTAAGTCGGTTTCTGAAAGCAAAACACTTCTTGAGCTAATACATTCTAATCTTTGTGACTTTAAAAACTATGTTACTAGAGGGGGTCGGAAGTACCTAATCACTTTCATAGATGATTTTTCTAGATATTGTCATGTTTGTTTGTTGAAATCGAAAGATGAGACTTTTAAAAAGTTTAAGATTTTTAAATCTAAAGTTGAAAATCAACTTAATTTGAAAATTAAGAGGTTTAGGAGTGATAGAGGAGGAGAATATACAATGACTGGGTTCAAGGAATTTTGGGCTTTAGAGGGCATAATACTTGAAACTATGGCTTCTTACTCATCCCAATCAAATGGTGTTGTCAAGCTTAAGAATAGAACTTTAATCGAAATGCTAAATTCTATGTTACTTACAGTTGACATGATTTCCTCCTATTAGGGAGAAGCCCTTTTAACTGCTAATCACATCTTAAATAGGTTGTTGCACTCTAAATTGTCTAAGACACCTTATGAGATATGACACAAATGTCCTTGTAGATATGATACCCTTAAAACTTGGGGTTGTGTTGCCTATGTAAGGATACAAGATCCTAAAAGGCCTAAGGTGGGACCTAGAACCATTACTTGTGTATATCTAGGCAGTGCAGAAGATAGTGCTGCAGATAGATTTTTGGATCTATCTACTAGCACAGTGATAGAATCTAGAGATGCAGAATTCTTTGAGTACAAGTTTGTTAGCAATCTTGACTTGAAGGTTTTTGGATCTACATAATCTCTTATAGAATCTGTAGCTTGTCCTTCTGACACTAATCTCACACAACTGGCCATTAAACCAATTCCAGTTAGAAAATCTACAAGAGATAAAGTTCCTAAAAGTTTTGGTGAGGACTTTGTCACCTACCATATAGAGGATGATCCATTCTACTATTAAGAAGCAATGAGATCTAGGGAATCCTTACTGTGGACAGAAGCCATAGATGATGAAATGAGTTCTTTGCTATAGAATCACACTTGGCAGCTAGTCAATTTGCCGAAAGGGGCTAAGGCTATAGGCTGTAAATGGGTATTAAAGAAGAAATTGCATAGTGACAAATCAATAACTAGATATAAAGCATGTTTAATAGCTAAAGGCTTTAACAACAGAGTGGAATAGACTTTTTTTTTTACGTTTATTCACTTGTATGTCATTTGTCAACTATAAGAATTCTTCTTGCTTTGGCATTTATTGAACACTTTGTAGTGCATCAAATGGATGTAAAGACAACTTTCTTAAATGGAGAGTTAAATGAAGAAATCTACATGGAACAACCTGAAGGGTATGTCACGAAAGGCCTTAAGGTCAAAGTTTGTAAATTGAACAAATCTTTGTATGGTCTTAAACAAGCACCTAAGATGTGGCATCTTAAGTTTGACAAGGTGGTAAAGAGCTATGGCTTTCAGTCTAGTTATTTAGATAAATGCCTTTACTATCGTTTCATGTCAAATAAGATAGTCATCATATGCTTGTATGTTGATGACATGTTAATTCTTGGCTCCAATTGTAACACCCCGTGTGCACTCGGCGTATTATCATTATTATTATTGTATCAGAATAGCGCAGTAAGCATAAACAACAACCGTATAGGAAGCTTACACAATCAAGAACATAATATAAACATATATGGTGAACCTGTTTACGTACATAATACATGCTTTTCCTCAATATACAAAGATACATCAAAAGCCCACATATGGCATACATCAACAAAACTCGAGCTAACAAGCTCGATCATCTAGACCTAGGGTTCTTGATCAGCCTCTATCCCGTCTCAGACCTCTTGCCTTGGGATCTCTCTGCTAACCCTGTGTCGTTTCCTACAACATAAGCCCCAAACAGGGGTGAGATAATCATCTCAGCAAGCTCAGGGTTCTGGGAGATCATCTCCTCCACCCTGAATACATATAACATCGCAACTCGACCTAGCCATAGCCATCACATCTCTGCCATCATTATACATGGCTAAATATCATACAAGCATACTGATCATTTCATTCCTGAGGAGGATCATCCATAAATGGGCTCTCCACTCGCTCAGGACTATCACATACACATTTCCTGAGAAGGATCATCTGTTAAGGGCTCTCCACTTACTCAGGACTTTGATCCACTGCCTGAGGAGGATCATCCATAAATGGGTTCTTCACTCTCTCAGGGCTTATGTGTACATTCTGCTGGCCAGAGAATTATCATACAATCACTACACAAGTCATGATCATAATAAAAAAAAATCAGGCATCATAACCTCACAGGTATAATCAGAATCAATACAACATGCTATGTTTCAATGGAATCAATATCAGCACACCCTATCTCAGGGTTTAGCTATTCTCAATCATCAGCATACAATACATATCAAGCCATCACCCAATTTGGGTGTAATGAACACAAGCAGGGGAAACGTTCCCCAAGAACACTGAGCTTACCTGGTCTCAGCTCAGAACTAGCTCTTCGAGTCTCACGGCGTCCTTCACCAGTGATATGCGTCTCACGCCCTACAGTAGGCATGAAATAACCAATCAGAAACAGTATTCAACCGTTTATAGGGAAGGAAACATCCTTCCTTTCATAATCAGTACATGTCTTCTAACTTAAGGTTTATCTTAGCCTAGCTTCTACTAGGCTATACATTGACCCTCAATGGTCTGCCTCAGTCTTAACTAAGGACTCAGAGTCCCTTTAGAACTCTGTGCAGCTCAATTCAACGCTTATCAATATCAAGAACCCACATGGGTTCAACTCAGTCAAAACACATATATTAACATGTTTCCACCGATTATTTGGCCTCAAGAATAACTTTTGTAAAGGTACTTAAGTTAATTCAGGCCATAGCACCTCCTATCTACACCCGCTCTTCCTTCACAGAGCCAAATTCAAACTTCATCACAATTCCACTTTTAACATACCATTTTACTCAGAACACCCTCCTGACTACATCTCTCTATAGAACCTAAGCCTAATTCCAAACCTATCATTAATTGGTCACTGTTCACTCAATTCCCATTCCATGAATTAAACGGTTAAAACGGAGATTTCTTACCTCAATTCCAACAAAAAAGGTTGGAGAAGCTTTTCTCCTGGTATTGATGCCCTTGAATTGCCTTCTTGATCTCCTTAGAGCTCAGCTCTCTCTTAACACTCAAGAAATGGGATTCTTCTCACAATTCTCACAACAAGGCTGGATTTTTGGCTCTCAACTAGTTCTAATCAAGTTTAAAGGTGGTTAGGAGGTGTTTAAGTGGTTTATGATGAGGATAGAAAGCTCCTAAGGGATATTAATGGCTGCCTGGACGAATTGGAGAAGAGGAACAGTAACCTTCCTCTGAAAATCACGAAATCCCTTTAAATAGGGTGCCTGCCAGAAGTCTGGCATGGTCCGCACCACTATGGCGGTGAGTGTGGCGCCCCCAACGCCACCGCCGCGCCAATGGCGTGGGATTCCAGAGATTTTGGCGCCACCCTGGCGCCACTAGCGCCAACTTCTAGGGCTTCTGGCACCACCAACGCCAACTTCCAGAGATCTGGTGCCATCAGCGCCAATTTCCAGAGGATGTGGCGCCACTCGCGCCAACACGGTGCCATCAGCGCCAAATTCCAGGGGTTTTGGCGCTGATCGCGCCAACCCTGGCGCTGATCGAGCCACGGATTAAACTCAACTCCCTCCTTAGGAACTCTGGCGCCATCCGCGCGAGACCTCGCGCCATTCGCGCCAAAGTTGGGTTATTATACTGATCATTCTATATTGAGTGATGTGAAAACCACTTTAGTTAAAGAATTTGACATGAAAGATCTTGGTATTGCTAATACCATTCTTGGTATGAAAGTAAGCTTTGAAAGGAAAGTTATTTCCCTCAACAAACTCATTATATTGAGCAACTACTTTCTACCTGGGGATACAATGAGTGTAAATCGAGTGAGACACCATATGATTATAACAAAAGACTGATTCCTAATGAAGGGACCATTGTGGATCAATTAAAGTACTCAAAATTGATAGGTAGTCTCATGTATGTTATGAGTTGCACTAGACTTGACGTAGCCTCTCCAGTTGGCATGTTGAGTCATTTCACTAGTAATCCTAGTAAAGAGCTTTGAGATGCCCTCAATAGGCTGATGAGATACCTTAAAGGTGCTAAAGATTATGCTCTATGTTATTCTGGTTATGCTTCAATTGTGGATGGATATTATGATGTCTCATGGTGTTTAGAAATTGGAAATAGTAATTCCACCAGTGGATATGTATTCACTCTGGGTGGAGCTGTTGTTACTTAGAAATCCAAAAGATAGACTTGTATTGTGTTGCCATCAATGGAATCGAAACGTTTTGCTTTAGCCTCAGCTGGTGAAGAGGTAGAGTGGATAAAGAATCTGATTATGGATATTCCTTTGACTCGGGTAAAGATTAATTCTTTAAGTTTATTTTGTGATAATCAAGCAGTAGTCCAAGTCGTAAAGAATGCTCTCTTTAATTCAAAGAGAAGACATGTGAGTCTGAGACATGCATTGTTAAATTATTTGAGAGAACAAGGAGGTATCACCTTAGTCGATGTGAGATCGAAGGATAACATGACTGATGCTCTCCAAAAGGTTTGCCTAAAGATTGATTATTCAAAATAGTGGAGGAAATGGGGTTAAAGACTATGTAGACAAATCTTAATTATCATTTACTTACATTTAATTGTGTGTTTTGGATTATCGAATCTTCCTTTGCTGGCCAAATGATAAGCACAATTATATGTTTCATCGACGATCGTGGTTGATAACTATTTTGAGAAGGGTGAGTTATCTCATTCCAAACTTGATGAGATGATTTTAATCTAATTCAAAGGTTCTATATGGGAAACTTGTGTCATTCCAAACTTGATGATACAATCCTACCAGGTTGGCCTATTTTTTTGGTTAAATGATCTCCCAAACTTGATGCTAGATTATTTGACTTTAAGAAATTAGTATCCGTGACATTCCAAATTGAAACATAGAATAGTTGATTATATAAGAAGCCTATTGGTCTTGTTCTTAATTGAAACTTAACATTACAGAACTAGGTTATTGTAAGTGACATGACTATTAGTCTTATTCTGTGAAATGAGACATTCATTACTCTCTTACAAATAAACTTAGGTTGATGCCTCTTTATAACTTAAACTATTTAGGTCTTGTTCATAATTTATGAAATTGGCTTGATGCTTATGTACATGATATTATGATGCTTTATGACATTGATATATGTTCTTCTTTGCCTGATGATATGATGCTAAGTTCTTTTAGTAGAACTAGACATTTTTAGTAGTTTATTCAAATGATTGATTTCATGATAATGTGAAATTCATATTTAACATTCTACATGGGATGACAGAGATGAAGGAGAGCCTAATAAGTGGGATCCTAAGGAGGATGACCAACTTGATATATGAATATATCCTTTAGAGTAGTAAGGGACTTGACAACTCACCTGCTATTGGTCATTATGTTGTAGTCCATTTACTTGAGACTTACATTTTGTTATTTCTATTTTGTGAACAAAATTATGATTACTATGCTTCTTTCTTATATTTGTAAGGCCTTAGACTATTTTGACTAGCCTACTTATACTTGACTGTTATGCATATGTTGGCTGTGAACTGATTTTGAGATTATTTTTAGATGTTGAGATTTGGATGAGTTTAGATTTAATCTAAAACTCGTGATATTTATATTGATATATTGATCTCAAAACAGATTCATAAGAATGATGATTCACTTAGGTTGATTGCAAATGTTGTTTGAGTTTAATGTTTTATTATTAAAACTCTTTGATCGATCCGAGTTCATTGTCTTGGACTTGATGTGGATGATTCATGTTTGTTTGAACATTACACTGACTATCTTATTGGATTGTGTTGTATGGTGAACATAGGAGGAGATTGTTGAATATATTTAATATATATATATATATATATATATTCAAATAATATGTTCACATACAAGCCTAATAAATTAATGCATGATTATATGGGTCCATATGAGCTAGAGTCTAATAGCTTGCTATATCATTAGGGTTCTCCCTAGAGGTAACATTGTTAAACATTTCACATTTGATGCCTCTTGATATAATATTTCAAACACTCAATAGTAAATTATTCTCTCTCAAATCCCTTACCTCCAACAATTATCACCACTTTTATCTATTGTGTTACTGCAACCATTGTAGCAAATTCACTAAAACAAATCTTTGTGAGCCTTATGCATTGGGTAACCTCATATTATCATCAATTCTAATATTGACTTAAACCTTCAAATTTGTGTTTATCTAACATAATATTCTTTGAAATACAATTATAGACCATTCCATTTTTGAAATTTTAGCAATTTATGTAGTCTTTATTACTTCCTAATGTAATTCTGATTTCTGACTACAATGCCCCCCCAGTCCTCTTTGTTAACTATGCTTTGGAACACAAAATTATAAGATAGTAGTGACCATACTTTTAACTAACCAATGGCTATGGCAAAATCAACGACTCACAAGCAGGTTCAAAGTAAAGATTTGACTCTTCTTAGTAAAATATACTTTTGAGAATAAAACACTTTTTTTTTTATAAATATGTGCATGTTTGAATATGTATATGTAGAATTAATCTGAGATCAACGTAATTTTATATAATTAAATTTAAGTAACATAATTTTAGAGTAACGTGGTTTTTATTTGAATATATATATATATATATATTAAAAATTGATTTTTATATTCAATGTTATTTGGAAAGTCAAACAAAAAAAAAGTGTATTTGGAAAGTAGTTATATCAAAATTGATTTTGAGTGTGTAATTATCAAAAAAGGGTTTAGTTATTTGTAGATGTCTTAAGTATTATAATTTATTATTTACTATTATATTGGTATCTAGATTATTAACTTAAAAATAAATAGGTAGGTTTATAACAAGATCTTTTATAATAAAATTAATAATTAAAATATTAGCTTATGAAATAAAATGTATCTCCTTAAGAAAAATATACAAACTAAATCTATACAGTAATAAAACTACATTTTCCAGCTTACGTGTCAACTTTTGGTGCAATCTCAGCTTAGGAATCCAGCTGGCAGGCTCACAGTTCATTGTAGGTTTGGATGCTACGTGTCTGTGTAAAAATTGGTCTCTTTTTTCTCAACCAATTCCGAACCTCCGTTGGTGCATGCTCACGGCTGAGGCAAAGGCACCTCTGTAACCAAACACAATTGTCGAAGCTAACCGCGGAAAGGCAATGGAGAGCTGTCTGACACACCATTCATCATTCAATTTTCAAATTCCTAAGCTTACTCCTTCCCACGCCTCACAAAGGTTCTATTTCCCATGCCTATTCATCATTCAGGATTCAAAAAATTGGTTCAGCAGTTTCCACTAAATCTTTGGTGAGCATTTTAGTCTTCCATCTGAGGCTCTCTGTTTTCTTGGTTGTTCTGATTTTGCATGTATAAACCGATAGAAAATCCTGGCCTTGGATTAAGACTCAAGAAGCAGGGTTTTCACATTGTGCTTTGAGGGCTAGAGAGGAGTGTAAATGGGTGGGGTTCTTTGATGTTGACGAGTTCTTCTACTTCCCCAGTGAGTTTCGGCAACCGTTGGGGGAGGGTGTTCCTGGTGAGAATTATCTGAGATCTCTGGTGGCCAATTTCTCATCTTTGAAATTTATTGGAGAGATAAGAACAGCTTGTCATAGCTTTGGCCCTTCTAGGTTGAAGTCGCCCCCGAAACAAGGGGTTACTCTAGGTTACACTTGCCGGCTTCAAAGCCCAGGCTCTCTATTTTCTTGGTTGATTCAAGATATATGTCTGTTCATAATATTGTCTTTGCACATTGCATTAGTTGTTGCAGCGGTTTTTCGTGGATATTCATGGTTTTTGTGTTGTGTTATAGGCTCATATAAATTGACAGAGTTGACGAAAGCACAATAAGCTTAATGGTGGGTGGTAAATAATCAACATATCCTACTTATTTATTTAAACTATATTCTCCTCATTGACTTAAGCTGATTATATAAAATTACTGTCATGAGTAGTAACCACACCATGTTGTTTGTTCAACAACAGTGTTACGTAGACTGAATTTGATATCTGAAATCAATGATGAAAAGGAAACATGGAAAATTGTTGTGCGGGTTATAAAGCTATGGACTATTCCCAGATCAAATAGACATACTGTTGAGCTTATATTAATGGACAAGGAGGTATGGTTCTTTACAAATGAAAAAGCATTTTGTGACTATATTCTGCTACTTAGTTTAAGATGTCTCTGTTTTTTAAACTATGACATGAAATGTTCCTTCATTAGGGTGGTAAAATACTGGCTCAAATGAAAAATGTTGATATGGGAATGGTGAAGGACACCTTCGAGATTGGGCAAATTTACATTATCCAAAAGTTTCCACTAAATCTTTGGTGAGCATTTTAGTCTTCCATCTGAGGCTCTCTGTTTTCTTGGTTGTTCTGATTTTGCATGTATAAACCGATACCAAATTCCGCTTGAGTTCTTCTTCACTCTCATCTGAGGCTCTCTGTTTTCTTGGTTGATTCAAGATATATGTATGTTCATAATATTGTCTTTGTACATTGCATTAGTTGTTGCAGCAGTTTCTCTTAGTCTTATAGGATATTTCTTGATGATTTTTTTTTTACTTTTATCTGTCTCAAGGTTTTCAGTAGCAACAAGGGATTCCAGGTGCTCGGCCAGATCCAAAAGCAACTGTCTATCACTTTGACCTGTAGTTATTCACATGTTTGGTTTTGCTTGGTTTTTACAGAATAACTTCTAAGCTAAATAGCTCTGGAGTATACTATTATATGCATAATACAAACTAATTCAAAACACAAAGTCAGTGTACCAGAGCTGTGTAATTTAGCTGGAAGGAATGGTTTTCTATGATAAATGCAAATCATCCAACAGTGACTTAATGTTTGGGTTTTATGGGTTTGCAGGTGTATCTTTTTTATATTTATTGTTATAAGTTATATTTTCAAGATAATATCTATGGTTTCATCCCATTTTTGACAAATTTAGAGTTTGGTTTTTTGACCCAAATGTGAATAAGGCATTCAATATCTGTTCTGGTTTCTGTCCATTTTGTTCAGATGGAAACGACTAGCTGCTAACATGATAAATGGGACTAGAACAAAGGATTGGAATAAATGCCGAATGGGGATTCCAGTGCCTGTGTATTTTTCAGTTTTCAACCTCATATTAGCCTTGATTCCATGATTGGGATATGTTCTTAAAGTCTTTATGCCTACTATTTTGAACTGCCTTAGTGTTTGATTTTAGTGAGACACTAACACTAGCATGTTGGATATTCTGAGCCTTTACTTTTTTGCCCAGTTAATTTAGCGAAATGGAATTAAATGAAGTGAAATTATGGAAATAGAATGATTTCTTTGCAAGGTTCTTCTATTAATTTCCAATATTTATTTCAGTTCACACATTTTATTGGGTTATTTGAGCTGGATCCATTAGTTTGCAGCTTTATTAGGAATGCAAAGCCATGTGCTGGAATTTCACAAGTTTTCTGAATAGTATAGACTATCCCGGGATCAGATAATAACACTAAACCTGAAGTTTGGAATACCTGCTACTTTCTTAAATTCTCAACACACTGCTTCCCAGGCCACAGCTGTGCTCCAAGAGCTAAGGTGAAATTTACTTCTTTATCTATTCTTATCTATCATGTTCTGTTTGATAATTTACCCATCTTTGGAAATAAAATCTTTCAGCTAACTGATTTTTTAATGTTAAAATTGTTCTTACATTGGTCTTCTTGTATCCAGAAAACACAAGCCATCAAAGTTAAGGCTGTGCGAGCAGAACATAAAACTGCCAGAGTAGCAAAGTTATGCTTCAACATGGTATGGAGTTGTTAAAGCTGTGCAATTTTTGTTAATAAGAGATATCAAATTATCTACTATTCACTCATTACTATTAAAAATTATGCTTTCCAGCCAATGGGGACATGGTTTTCAGGCTGATTATCGGGGATTAGGATCTCTTAAGCTACACTTTCCAGATGTGCCTGTCATGGCATTGACTGCCACTGCACTCGGTATATAATTACAATTTGATTAGTAATATACTAATATTTTTTATTACTTAAAATGAAATTTCTAAAGTTTTCCCAAACTAAAATCACAACTACAACTGTAATTTCAAATCTGGGTTTTACCACTATATAGGATATGGTCAAAAGTTAGGTGCCCACATTTGGAAACTATCCACGATGTTTACTAATTTTGGCCAAATTGGTGCTTTGCTACCCATTGGGACCAACATAGTATAGCAGCAATTTAGTTAATTTCTCCAATCCTACTTACCAAGAGCTTAATTTATGTTAACAACAATGAAATTGCATTGATTTTCAAGAATTGCCAGTATCCCAGAGAGCAAATGTTGTGAGCAGCATGGTTTATGAGACAAATGCTAGGATCAGGGACCCAGTTTATGGGTGTGCAGGTGCAATATGCCAACTTCAAAAGCAAGTTAGTGAGTTACAAGCACAGCTGGCCAAAGCACAAGCTGAGGTAGTGAACATGCATTACCAACAAGTTGAAGATTAGAAGATTTTTTAAGGTCCATCAAAAGATTTTGATAAGAGTAGATTATTCTCTCTTTATTATATATAAAAAAAGATTACTCAGTAAGCTGAAGAGAGGTAGGCCTAGAAGATTTTTTTAATTCCTTTCTCATTTAAGATAATTGGTGTTTAATTTTCTTACTATTTATTTATTTTTTAGGTTACTAGGCTTTACAAAGACAAAAAAATCCATGCAGAAACCAAATTCACGGTAGATTATTCTCTCTTTTTATTGTTGTTTCAATACTACTATGTTATTGCAAATAGAGTATTATTGTCCATTCTTAGTGGCTTTCACACATAAGGTATGACTGAATTAGTTTTAGGTACTTAATTATGGATTAATAATCATCACCATATTATACTCATGAGTTTTTTTATTGAACGCAACTCGGAAAAATGAAAGTCCTCACATTTTCATGTTGGATAACATGAAAATGTTGTCAAATTTTCTTGCACTTGCACATTATCATTTGTAAATTGTTCTCTTGGATTAGCTCTTTCATGCTTACATAGATAACCACTTCCATGCTTACATAGAGAACCTACATTTTGAATATTCTGGAATTCATATTGCATTCCTGAACCATTCCAACCTTACATACACTGCATTAGTGCAAGGGAATAAAAAGTGACGAATTATGAATATAGAGCTCCAAAACCTTTAAATACCAGCTATAGTTTTCATTTAGTTTATTGTTTGGCGAGTATTTATTGTCATAGCTACTGTCTGCAGATAAATACATATTTCCTAAATTCTAATAAATTATTCCATTAATATATGTGGTGAGAGAGGAGCATCATTGAAAGATAAATAAAGTTTTAGCCAGGCAGCTGTTAAGCGTAAGCTGCATCTAACTACTAATCTCCTCATACTCCATTACTTCCTCGTCTTGATTCATGCCAATTGCCAAATCTTGTACTTTGAAATTAACTGCTCTTTTCCTTGATCAGGATGACTTCTTACCAAGGACAGCCACTCCATTGGAGGATATATTCAAATTTCTTTTCTAGTATGTCATAAGGCCCTTTAGAAGAGTAGCTACCATGTCATCCTGCTTGATATACAAGGATAGAGTGTGTTCTATTATGCTAAATTATGTGTTGTCTGTTAACTTAGTTGACTGAATTGTTGACCAAGCCAATTCCAACCATGTTCACAACTAAGTCAACTTTTGGCACTCCAAACTCCTCAATCTCTTTTGCCATTTTCAGTCTTATAGTTATTTTTGCCATGTGAAGTTCCAAATAGTGATTGGATGAATTTGAGATGCTATTTGATAAACTTTTAGGATTTTGTACCATGCTTTGTTCTGGTGGTACCTTCCCTTTCCTAACATTCTTCTTTCTACCAGTGCCTGTTTTGGTTTAGGCTTCCAGCTGTCTACCACCTGTTATGTTGTCCCTCTAGCTATGTTCATTTTCTTTGATTTTGCAAGCTATGGTTAATGGAGCATGCCAAGTACCCAATTTGTATGATTTATGTCTGATGTTTCTTTTGTTAAGTAAAATTGTGCAAGTTATTTGTAACAGGCTTATTTTTATAAGGTTCTTCAGCTTAAGGAGCACTAGGGTAATATTGAGAAATATGAATTAACAGTGTCACGATGGTTGTGATTAGTTGAAAAGCATTCAACATTTTATTCTTCGTGCCCTTCAATTATTGCATATAAATTTCCAAAAATCTTCAATTTGTCTCCTATACAAATTTGAGCTTCTTGTTGGCATGTCACAATCATACATGTAAGTAATCGGTTCTGTGAAGGGGAATGACCAAGTCCATCTCAATCATACATGTTCTACTACAAAACAGGAACTAACAGATGTGATAGGGTCCATAAGGATTTAATTTTTAGCCTTTTGAATTCAAATATCTTCTGTGTATGACATTACATATTTCTTGTGTTGACACATAAACATATTCAGAATACTTTTCCTTTCTATTCAATAGTCAACCTTTGCCATTTTGTTTCTGCCAACTGCAGGTAATGAGGGACAAAGATAGTGTCATGGAAATACCTGCAAATCAAATCATGGAGATGCAAGAAACATTAGCTAGACACAGTGAAGAATACAAAGCAGCATTACAAAGGGCTAAAACATTGGATGTTCCTCATGCTTATACACCAGCATCACAATATGGAACTTTTGATTAGGAGGCAGAGGAGAGTTCAAGAAGGTCACAAGGTGAATCTTCTTTTGGTTCAACTAATAGGAGTACAGTGGATGAAACTTGGGATGAAATGATCGAGCGTCTTTTTGATAAGGATGAGCATGGTCACATTTTGCTCAAGAAATAATGGTTATGTACCCTCTACTCTCCTAGAGATTATTCACCATCATTCTTGGACATAACGTTGTAAATACATGTCATATATTAATTAGTCCAAATTTTACTTTTTTCCGTAATGCAATTTTTATTTATCCTTCTGATTTTGTTATCTTTGACTAAGAATATTCTTACTAGCAGTTATGAGATCAATTCATTGGGTTATAGGATCATGTTTGAATAAAGTTTTATTAAAAGTGACAACTCTAATTGAATTATTAATATTGCTGATAAAGTTTGCACACACATTCTTAGTATTGAAATGTAATTTTACAGTTTATATAATTTTGGTCATTGAGGTTTGCGGCTTTACATCAAAGATTGGAGATTGGGTAGATGTCTTAGAAAAGCAACTAACAATAATAATACTACTGTTATATCATGGGAATTATTCAACATAAAATGTAGGTGGTGTAAAGGCTGAAAATTACTTTATTTTTTACAGTCTTTCACATTTGTTGTTTATATATGATTTATCCTTTCTAAGATTTAATTTTATTGGGTATCTTCCAGTGTGTTGCATTTTTCATTAAGCATCGAAGAGCTGTACATTTTGCATGGTGGGTAATGTTCTCTTATGCCTATAAACTTTTAACACTACCAAATCATGGCCCATATGAATCTTCTTCAAACAGGGAGGTCCATATGTAAAACTATGATGACCTTTTCATTTAAGAAACATCACTCCCTGAAGATAGGCCATTGAATATTTTAGATGAGTTCTTTTTATGAATTGAACTTTGGAGGGGTAGAATTTTTTAACAGCATCATCTTTATATATAGTGCTCAATTCTGATAATTTGGTGATTACCGCTTCACACGCACTCTGCATATCATGCTGTCAAAGGAGATTGTTTTGATAATCCAAAAGAAAAAGAAATATGAAAGGAATATGATTTGCAGATCAATTATACTTAGTATCTGTTAGACTGCAGAATGTGTGGAAAGAAATACTTAATATGTCATGAAATATTGAGATGATTATGGGGCATCAGCAATGCAAGTACAAGTAGGTTAGTGATATAGGATTTAGGTGGGAAAGAATCTTAGGATAGACAAGAAGAATGGAACAAAGAGGATAGAGAGAGAAGCAAGAGAAACAGAGATCAAGAACAAGAATTGACTGGTGTGTACTTCTATCATTATTTTTCCAGATTGTCTAAAATAATATAGCAATGCTTTACTTAATGTTCTGTGAAATTTATAGCTGTACAACAACAGAACCCGCCGGTGTTCTCACTTTCCAGTGGAGTAAGGTATATTTTAACTGCTTCCACTACCATGTGTCCAATTCCCACAACGAATTCTATGTCCAGATTTGGTTCTAAACTGATATGGAGCTTTTATTTCAGGTTACTACATCAATATACAATCTCATGTTGGGAAGGTGTATTGTGATCATTATGGTACAATGCGTACACAAGGAAACCAAGACTACTCTTGTAATCTGAAATTCAAGGAACAATCTATAATTGACCGGAATTTGTCTTGATATGACACAACTGAGGTTTTTTTTTTAGACTCTTACCATAAATTCTAAAACTCAACTACTGGTAGATCATAGCTAGAAAGTTCTTCTTTCTTTATTGGCTCTAAAGACCCAGCAACACTTGCAACATATGACCCTGCATTAAGCTAACCATCTAATTTTTGTTTATTTAATTTAAATACCAGTTTCTAATGATGATGAAATAGACTACACAACCAAACTGGAGTTTTATGACCCAGATCTTGATGATAAGGATGAAAAGTGGATTGATAAAAAAAGGCATGGACATGACTCTGATGCTGTGCTTAGCTGCTGTAATGCCCGGTGTTTTAAGCATGTAATTAAGCTTAGGTTAAGCCTAGGATAAAGGTTTATAGTGATACTTGAGAATCCCTAAGAGAAAGGCTTGAGAAAAGATGAAATAAACTGATTTATGAGTTTTCTGAAGTTCCATGCCTGAGGCGTGGGAGTCCACGCCTGGGGCGTGGGAAACAGCCCAGAAAGACAAATTCTTGCTGGAGGTCCACGCTTGAGGCGTGGGATCCACGCCTGAGGCGTGGGAAGTTGCCCAGAAGTGAAATTTTGTCTGGAATGCCACGCCTGGGGCGTGGGAGTCCACGCTTGAGGCGTGGGAGTCGCGGCAGAGGCTTATA
>PYAF01000472.1:202008-216078 GCA_007407185.1 Glycine tomentella | reverse complement strand
AATATTTCAACATATAAAAAATGTGTAAATAACAGTAAAATTAAATGGTGACACTTAAAATAAAATATTTATAGTTTTATTATTTAAATTAAATCAATATTTAAAATTTCTAAACTTTTTTATTTAAGTCATCTTTTACTATAATCAGCAAAATAATATTTAGTTTATATATTTATTAAAGATTAATAGTTTGATTCTTTGTTATAAAACAACTAAAATTAATTAATTTAAATTACTTTATCAATAATATCGTAAATAAAAAAATATTTATGATAGACATAAAAAAAAATAATTCAGTATAAAAATGAATTTTGATATTAGATAGCTTTTAATTACTTATTCTCTATATCATAATTATTCCATGCTGAGTTTAAATTACTTATTCACTATATCCCTGAAAATTTTTTTACATATGCTTAACCAAACATGACAACCTTTTTTTTTTTCAATTGCTATAGTTCAACATTAAGACATTACAATTTTTTTATATTCACTTTGCTTAATTCAACCTATTGGATTAGTTATGTGATATCACATGACTGCATATTTCTTGATTAGGCACCATTTGGTTATTCGATCTTATTAGACACTTTCTGTATATTTGATCTGTTCGACACATGATACATGGGATATTTTTTCAAAATTGTTTATTTTTTTTTCATTGTTATACTCTTTTACTTTTTATTTTTAAGTTTCCTTATTCAATAATTCATAATCAATTTGGATTGTGGTTATCAAATTACATAATCAAAGCTTCTAAATACAAATATTTTAGTTATTATATATATAAACATTAAATTTATTTTATAAAAAGCTAGCGTAGTATGACGGAGCGGAGCCCTTCCTATTTACATTTGTTAAAGACACCTTTTCTGTTAACTCTATCAAGTCTATATTTTACTGTGCAAACCATGTTTTGTTCTTATAATTATGACTTCATCTTATATTTTGTAATAGTTTGTATTCTTCCTATGGTTAGACCACTTGACAATTATATATAATACATTATTAAAATTTAATGTTTTAGTTCTTTACTAAATTTGCTGGTTATATTTTAATCATCGATGTAAATGTGATAATCCAACAATTGCAAAATATTTTGTCATGGTTGAATTAGCTAATGGACACTAATCTGTGTTGATTACCAATTTTTTTGTATCCCTCAAAGCTTTTTTTACACATGCTTAACCAAACATGACAATCTTTTTTTTCAATTGCTATAATTCAACATTAAGACATTACAAATTTTTTTTTATATTTACTTTGTTTAGTTCAACCTATTGGATTAGTAATGTGATGCACATTTATTGATTACGCACCTTCTGGTTATTCGATCGTATTAGTCAATTTCTGGATATTAGATATTTTTGATACATCATATGTGATATATCTTTTCAAAATTGTTTATTTTGCTTTCATTGTTATACTGTGTTTACTTTTTATTTTTAAGTTTGCTTATACAATAATTCTTAATCATTCAACCTTAAAATTACTTTATACAAATCTAACATAACACGGCGGAGCGAAGCGGAGCCGATCCATACGTATGCGCACAGGTACTAATACTAGTTAACATAACAATCAAATATAAAGTAGCAAGATAAAAAAAATACAAAAAAAGATAAATAATTCTTAATACACAACTTTCACCTACAATAACAATATTATTTTTTTCTTGAATTGAATAATTTAATCTCATATTGAATCTCAAACATGATCCATCTTAAGTATAAATTTGACTTTTAGAACTTGGGATAGATCCAAGTTAACCATATTATGGTAATTATCATTGAGTCAAGAATTATGTTTTCATTTTCATAGCAACTAAAATCAATACCAGTTTCAACATTCTTTCTAATAAAATTATGTATAAGTGTAGTTACATAAATTATTTAAACTTTGTGTTTCAAATTCGTAAAGAGACATGCGTCACAATATTGCATATCTTAAAAGTTCTTTCAATTATGCACCTTAAACTTAAGATGATGTTACAATCCATATTATAAAAGAAATTATCAACATTAATTAAAAATATTTGCCCGAAGTACCAAGTGCCAACATTAATCAAATAACTTGAATGCCTAACCGATGCGCAGGTAAGTTGCGGCGGTAAAAGACACACGGGCAACATAAAGGCACCGATAAAAAAAACGCAACATTAAAGGCCATTATAAATGAACCGACATGTGAAGAGCTCTATTCTCATTAGAGATATCTCTGTTGACACATAGGATGGGTGAAGGACAAACATGAGAAAGAGAGACCCAGGTCTAAAAATTGATTTTACCTAAACACGAAAGTAACCATGAGCAACTTTGTTTCATAATCAATTTTGAGAGACTAAATTACGTACATCGAAATATCCAAACATCACGATCACTTGAGTTTTCTAAGTTGAACCACATAATACTCACGTCTAGAATATTTTAACATGCATCCAAACATTAGATTTTTTAAATAACAAATTCTGAAATTATTTAAACTTCAAATATTAAATTTTTTAAAAATAAATAAATATAAACAAACTCTATCTTCTAAAAAATCTTCTAAAATACTACTCTTTTGTTAGTTTTTCCTTAATATATATTTAAAAATAAATTTGTTTTATTAAAAAACTTATTATTATTATTATTATTTATTTTATTTTTTACTGAAAATGGAAAAGCAAGACTGAAAGAGACAAGAGACACGAGCTGCGTGGCAAAGCGAAGGGGGTAAGAGAAACGCAGCATCTTACCATAATAATAGCAACGCAGCAGCATCTCTTCGCACGAACCAACAAACAAACAAACAATGCTCTCTTCTTCCATTTTCCTTCTCAATCCACCACTCTAACCCTCGCACGCTTCGGTCAGTGACTCTTCTTCTCGCAATCCCCTTTTCATTTTTTCTCTTAATGCTTTCTCGGATCTGAATTTTAATTTTCCCGTTAACAACTAGATTATTAAGATTCTGATTTCCATTTTTTTTTATAGTTTCGTCGATTTACTGTTTCTTTTTAATTTGTTCCACTTGAACTTCTGGAATATTTTTCGGATTTTTATTTTATTTATTGAAGTTTGTGTTTGTAAATGCGTCGGTTTTGAACACTTCTTTGCATGTGTGCGAGCGTGATTATATGTTGTCATTGAGAATTTCACGAAACGTGGAAAATTAGGGTATTTAGATGGCAGCATTTTGAATCTGTTGAGGGGTTGGATAACTTGGGTTTGATGTTGGTGTTGAACAATTGAGAAAGAGATTGTTGTATGTGGTGGAAACTGGAATGGAATAGAGGTATATGAGGACGTAGTTTCAGGGTTACTCAAAGGTTGACTTGACACCTTTCAGTGTTTTGACGCCTTGGTGTGAGATGTGTTGATAGCTTGCATGTCTAACGGAAGAAAGGCGCCAATAGTTTGCGTGTCTAACCGAAGAAAGGCGCCAGTGACTGTACAATTTGTTAGATGTCTGGACATTTTGGATTTTTTCCGGCTACTAGTAGGGCGTGCCTGTGTGGACCAAAAAGGCTTGCCAAAGGTTCCATAGGCATGGGACAAGGAAGCGCCCCCTATCAGCAGGAGTGAGGAATCCATTCTGCCACCTCACGAAACTAGTTTTCATATCTAACAGAACAAAGGCACCAATAGCTTGCATGTCTAATGGAAAAAAGACGACAAAGAACAACGGACAATTTGTCAATTTTTTTTACGTTCTGACTCTTTAGCCCAATTAGAATCAAAGTTAGCAAGTTAGATGGCTGGATATTTTGGGTTTTTTTCCAGCTACTAGTAGGGTGTGCCTTGGATGAACCAAAAAGGCTTGTCAAAGGTGCCATAGGCACGGGCCAGGCAGTACCTCAATCAGCATGAGGTGCAGATCCACTCTGCCACCTCACCAAGTTAGATGTGCCTTATGGCGTATTTGATATGCCGTTTTTCTCCGTTCCTCTCTTCTATGGTAAGTGAATTTTTTATATTCCAACTAAATACCAGGAAAAAGTATATTCTTTCCTGAGTTGTACACCGAATGCTGGCAATTAAGCAGATGTTTTCCATTAAAAAAATGGAGCCTCATTGATATTTATTTAAATCCTAAGGCTACTGGCTTACATTGGTTGCTGCTTAGAGTCTCAAACAACTGATAGTGGAACTACTCATTTATTTTGACTATTTATCACTCCTTTAGTGTAACACTCAACTATATGGATGATTGGGCATGTTATGTTAATTGTTATGTTATTTATGGCTATCAATTACTCCATCCGTTTCAAAATAATTGTCACTTATGGGTTCTCTTAAGCACTAATTACTATTTTCAACTTATCCTTATTTTTTTTTTTGGTATTTTACTTGGTGGAATGAGAGTGTAATGTAGTCAAACGAACTTATTTTTTCTTAAAATTGTAAATATTTATTATGCTTAATCCTTGTGCGAAACCTTAAAATGACAATTATTTCAAAACGGAGGTAATTGGTAGGTGTTAAAGGCACGTGTCTGACTTGCAAATCGAAAGTCAACGAAACTGTAGTTATTGAAATATTTTTTAAATCTTTTCTTTAATTGGAATAACAAATGAAACAGTACATGGCCTTGACTTTAATGGCATTTTGGGAACTCTTTAATTGGATAATGTGATTCTGATTTCTTGGATTCCATGCAGCATATATAAGGTCTTGAATACACATCTCATCCATTGATATTCCAAATTAATAGCACGTAAATTTTTTTATTATCATTTATCAAGGCTTCATATCGCATAGGATGCCTTTCTATGCAGCCTATCTTTGTGGGTGGGAGAAGTAACCTCCCTTTCTTTCCCTTAACCTCGATCACCCAGTGAAGGTGTGATTATAAAATTACTGTAAACGTATGCTTGGGATGCCAATTGAATTTGTTCAACTGCTACAAAAGCCCTTGACATTTTTTTGACCATTTTACTTATGATCCCAGTATATATGATTCATTTGATATGTGATAATAATATTCAATCTAATTTTCATTTGTGCATCTATCTTTATATACTCTTAGAATGTGTGTTTGGGCCTAACTCAACCCAAAAGCTAGCTCATGGGGTGAGGGTTGCCCCTCACTTATATAATCTATCTTGGCCTTGTCTCTAGTCAATGTGGGACTTGGATTTTTCCCAATATATATGTTTATGTATCTTATTTTTCATGTTGTTTCTTTCTGGATTTGCCTCTAGATTACAAAAATGGACAAATCAACTGGCCATGGTGGTGGTGGTGGAAGTGTGGACATGTTTCTCCGAAATTATAAGTTGGGAAAAACACTTGGCATTGGGTCCTTTGGCAAGGTGAAAATTGCAGAGCATGTACGGACTGGTCATAAAGTTGCTATAAAGATCCTTAACCGCCACAAGATTAAAAACATGGAAATGGAAGAAAAAGGTCTGAATCATTTGCATACATAAAATTTTTCCTGTTTATCTAACTGCAGGATCTGATTTTAATTGTTTTCAGTTTTCCTTATTTTCAGTACAAGTATATGTATTTATGTATGTGTATGCGGACGTGCTGTTGCAGACACACAATTGATAGCTTAGTTACTTTATCTATAGTTTTCAAATTCTACATGTTTGCTACCACAAAGTTTTGGCTGGTTAATATTGAAAATTTGCCTTAATTGCAGTCACCTGTAGGCTGCTTTAATTGCAGTCAATTTAGAGTTGGTTGCCAATGTCTGAAGGATGAGTGAAACATCGTAGTGTGTAGGTGTCCAAACATCGACTCTTAGGGGGTTAATATCACATATTGACTAGAGATAAGGCCTAGGTAGTGCTTATAAACCTTGGACAATCCTCACTGTACAAGTTGATTTTTTGGGGTTGAGTATGGCTCTAAACTCAAATTGCCTGTAGGCTGCTTTAATTGCAGTCAATTTAGAGTTGGTTGCCAATGTCTGAAGGATGAGTGAAACATCTTAGTGTGTAGGTGTCCAAACATCGACTCTTAGGGGGTTAATATCACATATTGACTAGAGATAAGGCCTAGGTAGTGCTTATAAACCTTGGACAATCCTCACTGTACAAGTTGATTTTTTGGGGTTGAGTATGGCTCTAAACTCAAATTCTAAGATGGTATCGAAGCCTATCCAAAACTCATTGTTGGGCCACTTGCATTGCCACGCTCAAGGCCCATAGCCCTGGGCGTGAGGGAGTGTGTTGGAAAGCCACATTAGTTGCGGTCACCCCTAGCCCGCTTTAACTGCGGCCTGTCAAAGCCAATTGCCAATGTCTTAAAGAGGATTACCTATGAAGGGGCTGACCAGAAGGGCTGAGTGTAGTGTATTAGTGTGCAACTGTCGGGACATCGACTCTTAGAGGGTTGAGATCCCATATTGACTAGATGTAAGGCCTAGGTAGTGCTTATAAGGCTTGGCATTCCTCCCCATACAAGCTGGTTTTGTGGGGTTAATTTAGGGTCTAAACCCAAATTTTAGGAGTTACTTATATAGTAATATTTTTTACCTTCAATTTTGTTTTATATATGGAGTTTAGGGATTGATAGCTGAATTGCTTTACCTATGGTTTTTAAATTTTGGATGTTTGATATTGGTAAGTAGAAAATGGTTAAATATTCTTACAAGTTATAATGTTTTTATTCACTCCAATTTGTTGCAGTTAGAAGAGAAATCAAAATTTTAAGATTGTTTATGCATCATCACATTATAAGACTTTATGAGGTTGTAGAAACCCCAACAGACATATATGTTGTTATGGAGTATGTGAAATCTGGAGAGCTCTTTGATTACATAGTAGAGAAGGGTCGGTTGCAAGAGGATGAAGCCCGTCATTTTTTTCAGCAGGTATAATTTGTAATATTTTTGTGTGCTTCAGATATTTGTGCTTGTCACATTATTGAATCTAACTTATGTTATGAAAACAGATAATTTCTGGTGTGGAGTACTGTCACAGGAATATGGTGGTTCATAGAGACCTGAAGCCTGAGAATTTACTCTTGGACTCAAAATTTAATATCAAGATTGCTGATTTTGGGTTGAGCAACATCATGCGTGATGGTCATTTTCTTAAGACAAGTTGCGGAAGCCCTAACTATGCGGCTCCAGAGGTTTGTAAATAATTAGATTGTAATGGAATAGGATATTATTATTACTATTGTTATTATTATTATTATTATTATTATTATTATTATTATTATTATTATTATTATATCACTACTTCTGAGAGTTTCAGTTTACATATACCTCCTTGTGATTAATAAATCAAGGATAAACTGTTGTTTTTCATAGGTTATCTCTGGAAAATTGTATGCTGGACCGGAAGTAGATGTCTGGAGCTGTGGTGTAATTTTATACGCTCTTCTCTGTGGCACTCTTCCTTTTGATGATGAAAACATTCCCAATCTCTTCAAAAAAATAAAGGTACTATTGTTCTTAATTCAATTATTATTATATTTCCTTTTTCTTTTTATGGGTTTCAAAGGACTGATAGTTAAATTTCCTACCACTGTCATGTCAAATTATTTTCTTGCCGGGTTTTGAGCTTGCCATTGTCCTTGAGCTGAAGGAGATTATGACTAATCCAGAATGGCTCAATACCTTTTAGGTCAATCCTTATTATATCTTTAACTGTCTTTGTTTAAATGAAGGTTAGGTTAATGGTATTCCTCCCTTGTTGCAATGATAAGTTGGTTTTAGGTAACATTGCTATGCATAAAAGGCTACACATCTAATTAGTATATTATCATTATAATCCTTAACAAACACATTATTAACCTGCAAGAGTAAATAATTCTAGGTGACCCATTAAAATGAGAATTATATTACATCATTTAGGTTAGTAATAGCAGTTGAAGATGGCCAGAAAAAAAATATACTGGCTTGGAAAGAGAGGGGTAATTATTCCAAATTCCAATTACTATTCCTATTGTCAGTACTATAATTCACGATAGGTGGGAGTGGGAGGGAAAGTGCCATTGAGTACTTGTTAATGGCCTGTGGTTTAGATGATTCCTGATTTGATGGGATGGATCCAGGTTCCAAAGGATAGACTATTGGTCATAGGGACATAAGAGAGGAAATCCATATCTCTAGACAAGGAGGTAGGATCCATAGGTAAGAAAAATTAATGAAATATGATGGTTTTGCAAGTTTCCTCAACCTACTCAGATCATGATGTATCATGCTACTCACACTACGTTCTTTCATTCATTCCTGCCATGATCTCATGATTCTCATATTTCTGTGTTTTGGCACACAATCTAGATTGCTATGATGTTGATGATTTTGGATTTACCCATTGCCTCCCTACAATCATTGATGTTACCCGTAAACAGATCTAGTTTTGCTTCTGATGTGTACCTCACTAATTACTAATTTTATAGGGTGGGATATACACTCTTCCTAGTCATCTATCACCTGGTGCTAGAGATTTGATACCAAGGATGCTTGTGGTGGATCCCATGAAGAGGATGACCATACCTGAGATACGCCAACACCCATGGTTCCAAGTTCATCTGCCGCGTTATTTAGCAGTGCCACCACCAGATACACTGCAACAAGCCAAAAAGGTTTGGTTTTTACTTGTTTTTGGGCTTCTCCTTTTTTGTTAATTTTTAGTTCATACAATAGTTCTTTTGTAATATTTAATTGGGAAAAAAGTATTTAGGCACCTTAAACTTTATCCCTTTTACAAATAGACATCTTAAACTTTAATTTTGTCCCAATTGATCCCTAAACTTTATCTCTTTTGCAAATAGACACTATGAACTTTAATTTCGTTTCAATCAATCCTTAAATTTTACCTCTTTTACTCATAGACCCTAATTTCAATTTCATCTCAAATAATTCTTAAAATTCCCTTTCATAGATAATATCTTATATTAAATTGGAGTTAAATTACTCTAAAAAAAATCTCAATTGTTTATTTATTTAATATCAACTGTTTATTAATTTTTTTTTATAAATAACTTTTTCAAACATTAAAACATAATAAAATTTAGAATTAAAAAATCAAATAATTTTTTTATTAATGTGATTATTTTCCCTTTTTATATATATTTATATCTTCTATACTTATATTCTTTATTATATTTTAAATATGGAAAAACGAGTTGTAAAAAAATGAATGTTTAACATTTAAGATAAATAACTTGAAAAAAATTATTAGTAAAAAGATAAATTTTAAAGATCAATTGAAATGCAATTAAAGTTCAAGGTGTATATTTACAAAAAAAGTTAAAAGTTTAAACATCAATGATAATAAATTTAAAGTTCATGGTGTCTATTTGAAAAAGTAGAGTTTAAGGATTAATTGAGACAAAGTTAAAGTTTAAGGAGGCTTAATGCTCTTTTCTTTATTTAATTCTACTTGATTGTCACTTGCCAAAATTTGGTGGAAAAAGCATATGTTTTAGACAATGTGTTTGGAACTATACTGTTTTTAATTGTTAAAGTTACATTAATACAGCTGTATTGGAGGTGAGTTGAAATAAGGTATTTGCTGAATCATATAAGGTTAGTCCAAAGTGTTCCATGTTTCTTTAAATTTTTCAATTTCATTTTCCTTTTGTAAATAACCTTTGGATCATGAAATTTGTCTGTTGGCACTAAAAGCTTGCACTTTTGTTAATTCTATGTTGTCTAAATCTTCCACCCTTATATCAAAGTGCATGGATATGAGCATTTAGTAGATTTACAAGCCATCTGTTAGGACTCCCAAGAACAGAAACCAGTGTATGAGTGTTATTCAATTCTAAAGAACTGAGCCGAAGCTCTTTCAAGATGATAGAACTGGACCAGAGAAAACAGAATTCAAGAAGGACGAAAATGAACAGAGTGAATATTATTGCATAGAACTCACTGTTACAATATTCAGTGTATTCGAGGTACACCACCTCCTACTGTTTACATGCCTACCCTCCCTTCCCTCCTATTCTCTACTTATATCTCTCAGCTTTAGTAACTAACTGTTAACTAATTCTTATTTCTCACTAACAGCTTTCCTTCTATTATACACTTGTCCCCACCTATTCTTCTCTCTATCAATACCCTCCCCTTCAAGATGGACCTTGTCCCCAAGGTCCAAGTGAGGAAAAATGCTGCTGATCTCTTCCCAACTTTCCCAGCTATCTTCATGGTGTGGAAGCCCTTCCCATTTAATGAGCACTTCCTGCTTCCCCCCTGCTGTTATTCTTGTTTTCATGATCTGCTCTGCTTGTACTTGTAGTTCCCAATTCTCATTCAAAACACTTGGTAATGGCTGAACCACAGAAGTTGGCTTAATAGCTTTCTTCAGCAAAGACACATGGAATACAGGATGTATTCTGCTATCTTCTGGTAGCTCTAGCTTATAAGCTACTTCTCCTATTTTCTGTACCACCTTATAAGGACCATAGAACCTTGTGCTTAATTTCTCATTTGGCTTATTTGCCAAGGACTTCATTCTATATGGCTGCAATTTCAAAAACACCCAATCTCCTTCTTGAAATTCTACTTCCCTTCTATGTTTATCAGCATACTTCTTCATCTGTTCTTGAGCTTTTACCAAATTCATCTTCAGTTCCTGAATCAGCTCTTCCCTGTCTTTTGTCAATTTATTAATCTCTTCTATCTTAGAAGGTAAATCTGTACCTTTCAACAACAGTGGAGGTTCCTGTCCATACAGAGCTGTAAAAGGAGACATTTTTGTGGATATGTTGTAATTAGTGTTAAACCAAAACTCTGCCCAAGCTAACATGTCAGGCCACTGTTTTGGCTTAATACCAGTTAAACATCTTAAATACACCTCCAGGCACCTGTTAACCACCTCTGTTTGTCCATCAGACTGAGGATGGTATGCAGAACTCATCTTTAGCTGTGTGCCTGCTTGCTTAAACAACTCTTTCCAAAACTGACTCATGAACAGGCTATCTCTGTCTGACACTATCGACTTTGGGAATCCATGCAATCTAACTACTTCCCTTATAAAAACAGCAGCAATTTCTTTAGCAGTAAAAGGATGAGACAGTGCTAAAAAATGGGCATATTTTGTCAATCTGTCCACTAATACTAAAATAGTGTCTTTGCCTTTTGCTTTGGGTAACCCACCAATGAAATCTAAAGATATATCTGTCCAGACTTTAGAGGGAATAGGCAAAGGCTGTAACAACCCTGCTGGAGATAAAGTACTTGACTTATTTCTCTGACATATTTCACACTCAGCCACATATTGCCTGACATCTTTCTTCATACCATGCCAAAACACTACACCAGCAACTCTCTTCAATGTCCTAAAAAACCCAGAATGTCCTCCTACAGGTGAATCATGCAGCTCTTTCAATATTACAGGAATTCTGGCTGAATTCCTAGCCAGGACCAACCTGTCCTTGTAATGTAATTTTCCTCCTTTTATCTCATATCCTGCTTTCTCCACTGATTTAGTTAACAAGCCTTTGTATATTTCAAACACTTGCTGATCATTTTGTAGCTCCTTCTCCCAATCTTCCCAATCTTGTTGTTGCACTACTGAAATAGCAGTGAAAGCAAACTGCCTTGAAAGTGCATCAGCTACCACATTCTCCCTTCCAGGCCTGTACTGAATTTCAAATTCATATCCAATTAGATTGGTGGCCCATTTAAACTGATCTTCATTCAACATTTTCTGCTCATTCAGAAATTTTAAACTTTTCTGATCTGTTTTAATGATAAATTTTTTTCCCAACAAGTAGTGCTTCCACTTCTTGACAGCTAATACCACAGCCATCAATTCCCTTTCATATACTGACTTGAGTTGGCTCCTACCTGTCAAAGCTTTGCTCCAAAAAGCCAGAGGCTTTCCTTCTTGTAATAACACTGCACCCAATCCAGTTCCAGATGCATCTGTCTCTAACACAAAAACTTTAGAGAAATCTGGAACTTTTAGAATAGGCAGATCTTTCATGGCTGTTTTTAACTGTTCAAATGCAGTATCAGCTTCCTCTCCCCACTTGAAAGCATTCTTCTTTAATAATGCATTTAATGGTTGAGCTATTCTCCCATAATTTTTCACAAACCTTCTATAATAGCCAGTCAGCCCTAGAAAACCTTTCAGCCCTTTAACATCTTTAGGTTTAGGCCATTGAGTCATTACTTCTAACTTGTTCTTATCAGCCTCAACCCCTCTACCATAGATGATATGCCCCAAATATTCCAATGACCTTTGCCCAAAACTGCATTTTTTCTTATTTACATATAATTTCTGCTGTTGTAAAACTTGCAACACAGCTTTAACATGCATAACATGGGCCTCCAAAGTCTCACTATATATGAGAATGTCATCAAAAAATACAAGTACAAATTGCGTTAAGAATGGACTCATTACCTCATTCATCAGGGCTTGGAAAGTAGCAGGTGCATTTGTTAGCCCAAAAGGCATGACCAAAACTCATAATGTCCCTCATGAGTCCTAAAAGCTGTTTTCTGCACATCCTCTTCTTTCATCCTGATTTGGTGATAACCAGCCCTTAGGTCAAGCTTTGAAAACCACTCAGCTCCCCCCAATTCATCCAACGATTCTTCTATTATAGGCATGGGAAACCTATCAGGTACAGTGATTTTATTCAACATTCTATAGTCAACACAAAATCTCCAGCTTCCATCTTTTTTCTTCACCAATATCACAGGACTAGCATAAGGACTAATACTTGTCCTAATAATCCCTGCTGCTAGCATATCTCTCACCAACTTCTCTATTTCATCTTTCTGATAATAGGGATACTTATATGGTCTCAAATTTGGTATTTTATTCCCAGGCTGTATGTTAATGCAGTGATCTTTACTCCTATGAGGTGATAAACTGTGAGGTGTCTGGAAAACCTCACTAAATTGCTCCAATGCTTCCCTTATAACAACAGGAACCTGTCCTCCACCTTCATTGACCTCCACAGCTTTCAATTCTACCAAAAAATCTTGATCTTCCTGCAACAGTACTCCCTGTATAGCTTTCACACTGATGGCAGCCTTGACTAATTCTGGTTCAGCCTTCAGATTTATTTCCTTTTCTCCAACCTTAACTGTCAATATTAATTTCTCAAAATTAGCTCGTACCTCTCCCAAACTAGCCAGCCATTCTACTCCTAAAACCAAGTCTGCCCCTCCCAACTTAAACAGATAACAATCCTGACTTATATCCAATCCTGGTAACTTAATCACTAAGCCTTTACACACTCCTTGACATCTCACCTTGTGCCCATCACCCACCTCTACTGAATAGGGATTAGTTGCAGTCACCTCCAATTTCAACTCCTTCACCAGCTGTGATGAAATAAAATTGTGAGTAGCACCACAATCTATTAATATCACCACCCTTTTTCTTTCAGCTGACCCCATAGTTTGAAGGAGTTTTTAGTGGTGAACCCCTCAATACTATGTAGACCTAGTTGATACAGCTCTTCCTTTTCTACTTTTTCTTCTTCCTGTAACTCCTCTTCCTCCTCTTCTTCCTCCATTATCATCTCTCTTAACTGCTTGTTTTTACATATGTGGGTAGGATGGTATTTCTCATCACAAGTGAAACATTCCCCCTTCCTCATTTTTTCATTTACCTCCATGGGAGACAGCTTGTGGAAATTTCTTTTTCCCTTCCACCCTTCATTGTTATTTTCATTGGCTACACCACCCTCAACTCCTTTACCCCCAGTATTGGATCCCTCTCTCCAGCTCCTTTGCCCCCTAGAATTATGTTTCTGTACCAACCACCCTCTCCCACTGTTTCTGGGTAATTTAGCCAGCACTCATTTTTTCTTCCACTTGTCTTGCCTTCCCCATCACCTCCATTAAATTCCTTGGATCATACAATCGTACTTCTGCACTTATCTCCTCTTTTAGACCCTTCAAAAAAATTTCTACTAACATTCCTTCATCTAATCCTTTTATTGTACCCACTAATTTTGCAAATTGACCCACGAACTCTTGCACAGTTTCCTCTTGTTTTAAAGCTAAAAGATTTTGGAAGGGATTACCAATCATAGCTCCTTGGAATCTCTGGGTGATCGCAGCCACAAAACCTCCCCAAGATTGGTTCGGATTACGTTGCTCCCACCATTGAAACCAACCAAGAGCGTCTCCTTCCAAAGCGACCAACACCACTTC
>PYAF01000472.1:181018-191197 GCA_007407185.1 Glycine tomentella | reverse complement strand
TACTAGCGCCGTTCCCACGCTACCAGCGCGGGATGGCAGACAGCATTGGCATGTTTTATACATATGGCGCGGGTCGCGCCACACTTCACGCGGGTCGCGCCGCAGGCCAGAACAGCCTATTTCAACTCTTCCTCAAGCTTTTAAGCCTCCTTCCAAGGGATTCCAAGGCCTAATTATATATTCTCCATCCTAAGCTTAACATGTGCTTAATCATATGTTTAAAAATTCAAGGTATTATACTTAGAGTCTTTCTGACTCTATCTATGTATTAGTGATTTTGTAGGTTTTCATCCCAACTCACTTTTACACATTTTTCTATTTTTAATTTCATTCACTTATTACTAATACTGTTTTAATTATTTCATCTATGTAGTTGGAGACGCAAACAGGTTCAATATATACTTCCAAATCTTTACTTGGATTTTGTGAGTCATTAAATTAAATTGAAATTGGAGTTGGAGACACAATCAGGTTCAAACATCATTCTATGGAGTTGGAGACAGGTATTGTTACAAGAATTTCATCTATTTTTTTGTTGAGTGTCTAATTATATGGATTTACCATTTAACAATTTTTACTTGGATTTTTTGGATTTTATAGGGAAGATTAACCGATAAATGGGAGGCAAATTGGGGAAAAGGATTTTTTTTTTGGGGGGGGGGGGGGGGGTATTGATGAACTTTTCAATTAAAATGCATGGAGAATGATGCTTATCTGTTGGCTCAACTTATATTTTTAAAATTTAGGATATTGAATGACAAATGGTTTGATTCTTTGTTTTCCTATTTTATTTTATACTAAACTTTGGTTTCCCCTACCTCCCTCTCTCTTTTAAGTTTCTCTTCTTCTACATGTATCACCATCAACATTTGTCAAGCCCATTTTGAAATTTTTTAACTGATTTAATATATTGTATGTTGCTTCAATGGCTTATAAAACTCAATTTTTGGATTTGTTCGTGTTTCAACATTTGGAAGTATATATTGAACCTGTTTGTGTTTCAACACTTAAAAAAAATATCTCAACGATTTCTACTAAGGCTTTTATCTACCCAAAAAAATCTTTCCACATTTATTTTTTAAATAATTTTTTGAACCTATCTAATATATTGTATGTTTGTGTTTCAGGTTGTACCTGATTGTGTTTCCCAAATTGAAAAAATAACCTCTGGTTTCTAATTTTCAAGCAAAACCAATTTTTTTGAGTTCTTGGCTCCTATCCCTTTGATTTTTAGCTAAGGTATTTTTCAAAAATTTGTATTTCAAAAATTTATATATTCCTCACAAAATCCAATTTTTTGTGTGTGTTTCAGCAATTGAAAGGAAATGTTGTGCTGTCTTGAATAACGGTTTGCAACCAATGAAACAAGACTTCTATCTCTTAATTTGTTTTCTTTCTTCTCCGTTTATGGGTTAATCAATGGATAAGAAGGAATAATGAATTTTCCTAATTTCATGTCAATTTGTCAATGCTTAATCATGTTAACAAATAGTTTCTATTTTATCTATGTTATATGTGAATTTTTTAATTAATATTAATGTTGCTTTAATTGAAAAAAAGTTGATTACATTTTCATGTTTAACTTAATATCAATTTTTTTACATATCTAATTCATTGTATGGTACTTCAATGACTAATAAAATCCAATTTTTAGTTTTAATTTTTTTAACTTATCTAATTCATTATATGTTACGTCAATGTCTCATAAAATCCAAATTTTCTATGTTTCAGCATTCGAAAGGAGATACAATAGGTGATTGTTTTTCAGCACATGAAAAGTGATTTTAATTAAGTGAAACAAGGCTTTTATATATAATTTTTTATTGAGTTATTGCCTTCTATCTCTTTGTTGCTCTATTGGTTTTTTAAACTTACCTAATCTATTATATTTTTGTGTTTTAGGTTATACCTATATGTGTTTCTACAATAATTTGTTAATTTCATTAGTTTATCAAATTTAATCTTTCTAACTCCTTTTTTTCCCATTAGAAATTAACCTTGGAGTTGGGACATTTTTTATAAGCCATGGCTCAGATTAAACAACTGTCCAAACTATGTATGTTTATAATTATTAATGTCTTTTATTGTTACTAATTTGACAATTTTTATTAGAGCAAGCAAAATATTGTTGTGTATTCACATCAAATGAATTGTTACTTATCTTAATTTGAGTATAACTTATACAATAATTTAGAAATTGATAGAACCACATATATTTCTTGGTTTATTTAAGGTGAATGTTTTCTTCTTTCATATGCAATGAAATTTAATTATGTATATTAATTTAATAAAGTAAAATAAAATCTATAATCCATAAAGAGGTATGCATTTCAACACAAAATTTTTTGCCTCATTTTTCTCCTTTTATCAAGCTTTTTTAAATCTATATTTTGTTCTTAAGCACTTAATTATCTGGCCAAGTAACTAATTTATTTTTAAACTAGCTACCCATTTTTTGAATTTTTAAATTATATCATTAATAATAAACTAATTATTTAAAATGTTGGTAAAAACTGACTATTGTTTTATAAAAAAATCAACGAAATTTTTATTTATGAATCCTACCTTTCCTAACACAAACTATTCCTTTTCTTTTATAATCATCGATTCCTAGCTCATTTGTTCTTAAGTTATGCGCTAATTTTTTTTACGAGATAACATGTATAGTCTATAATTTATAAACTACAATTTAAATCCACATCCTATCTATATAATAATATATAAAGATATTCTTCAATTTTGGTGTACACAATTGTTTTGCCTCATTTTATGCCTTTAAAAGAGGCATGGGACAATTTTTTTTTTTATCTATATGTAATTCATGTTAAATATTTTTCTAGTGAAGTATCCAATGTTTTTGAAAACTGTCCATTTTTTAATTTTAAAAATATACCAATTAACAATAAACATTTTTAAAATAATATATATATATATATATATATATAATTGTGGGTCCTATCTTTCCTAAAACTACCACTTTTCTTTTCTATCTATTATTCCAAATTCTTATCTCATTTGTTCCATTTTAAGTTAACTTACCAGTTTGTAGGAAAAAAAATTAAGCTACCCAAACATATTTTCCATCCAATAAATTCAGACCATAAATAATCCAATTATTTTAATTTTCAGTTTCTAATGATAGGAAGCAATGATAATACCAAATACTTTATACAAGTTATGCCAATGCAACTGTTACTGTTAATTGAGTTTTAACAATATCTTTTGAGCGTAAATGTTCAAACTACAGATATTGACTCAAATCTCATCATTTGTACACAAGAACAAAATAAAATGCAATTGAATTGCCCATCCATAAAAATTGATATGTTAATTGAGTTTTTTTATATAAGTTATTCTTTATAGGTTTTGAAATAAAAAAAATTATACGTTTTTTTCTATTTGTATAAATTTTCAAGCACAAGACTAAATCCAACCTATATACAACTAAAAAAAGTTTTTTTAATGTTTTTATCTATAAAATTTAACAAGTTTTTATGTATAAAGCTAATGTCTTATCTCATTAAAATTGTTAAAATATGATTCGTTTTACTTCAAATTCAAATCATACTGATTATAATTATCCAATTATCATATTTTTATTTTTTCAACCTGAACTGATGACCTAATCAATTATTTTAGATTAATAATTTTGGATAAAAAGATATAATGGATAAATATTTCAACTTTAACAAAAAAATAAGAAAATAGAAATATAGATACACAAGTACGGTAAGAGATAAATAATATAATTAATATTAATAATTTTTCATTAAAAGGATATAAACATATTAAATTAATTAGTGTAATAAAATACAACATATAATAAAAATGCGGATACAACGTCATGTGTTTTCCCTAGTGAAGATAAATGTGGTGATGCACTAGGTTGGTTTGAATTATTACAACATTTTAGGAAGTTTTTCCCACACTGTGTAGCCTGTAGGAAAGAAATGAAAGCAAAAAGTAAACAGTGGGCCATTGACAGAAAACAAGACTACGTAAATCAACGAAAATAACTAATTTTTTTAGAAAAATTAGTCGGTGATACGTAAGTTCGCACGGAATGTACCAATTTGTTGTGTTTGGCTTCATTTCAAATTGGAAAACTATTCTTATAATAAATAAACATATAAATATTTTAGAAATGAAGAAAATGATGAATTTATAATAGAAATAAGAAATTATATTTGTTGTGTGTAATATATTATAGATGTAGTGTAATATAAGTGAAGCGTCTAAACGATCAATTTGTAATGTAGTACTCCTAAACAATTTTGTTAATATCTTACAAAATTCAAGCCTAGAAATAGAATATTATTTATAAATGTAATTGATGGGTCACAACAACCTTAAAAAGATTAAAAGCAAGATTACTACATGACAGAGAACATAATATATATTCCAACCAATATATAGTAATTGGTTACTATGAAATATAAAAGTTTGATCTATGTACAATATGCTAATCTCTGATGCCTCACATCTTTCTTAAGACTTATTATCTTTATATATACCTACTAGTATCAATGTGATGGATCAAGTTTGAATTTGAGATACCACCTAAAGTACTCAAATGATGTTTATAAATATCCATGATACACGTATAATGAAGATTTAGGTGTTAATTTGTGAAGATTAACATATAAATATATCAACATGTGATTTGCTTCATTAATGAGATCCTTCTTAAATACAAATGCTTACAATTAGATCCGGTAAGCGTTAGGCATTATTAGCATAAGACAAATAGAAATATATCATCATATTACTGTGATGATGTTTGGTTCCAAACTTTTAGAGAAGCCAAGGAAACTCTTCACCATGACTTATTACTCTTCTCAGTAGTTGTTATTGATTAATTATGCTCCTCTTGCACATATGTTATTGGAAGGAAAGGGCTTGCACCAAGAAGAGAAAAAACTAAATATGAAAACTCTTTAATTTGTTCAATCATTGCTCCCTTCAACTCCCCAAATCTTAAAATTATATTGTCCACAAGACTAACCTGCAGAAAATAAATATGGTCAAACAGGATATATATATCAGCTGAAAATGATACAAAGACATTTGAAATTTCCAAATAGTTGTTATCAGGTACCAGACACTGTGGATCAACATCAATAGACCTGAAACCTTCTTTCAAAGCAGGAACAAAAAAAACCTTAAAGATGCATATTTGTGTTGAGGTGAAACATCTTTCTTCTAAATATGAGATGTCAATAAAATTATAAGAATTAGGAACATATTTACACAAATTATAGATCATAGTTTATCATGATCAAATTTTGTCACTTTCATAAGATGGCGGTTATAGGAGCAAACACAATAAAATGATGAAAATGTTAATGTAACAAAAAATTTATCATGCTTGAATGGAAATGCTCAAACCCACACTTTATAGATATTGGACCTTAGCCAAACGAGTATTTCCTCAATTTTTTCATTAATAGATAAAATCATATAAATAATATATAACATGCAGAATCATTTTCAAATTATAAAGTTAGACCATACTGCTTGTTATCTGAAGCTTTCATAACTTTTATATAAATAACCAAGGCATCCCCATTGATACAATGATATTACACTACATCTATATATCTATTGTTATTAAATAATCTTTTTTATTACACATACAAAAGGAATGCTAACAGACGCAATTGATGACAAAAGGTACACGCAAATAAATATTACAATTTTCATTAGTTCGTTTTATTTATAATTATCATATCTTTATATTACACACAACAAATATAATTTCTTATTACTATCATCCTTTTTTTCATTTATAAAATATTTATATATTTACTTATTACAAACCTTCATCTTCTACTCAATCATCAACTTAATTACTTTTACTCACTTCTGTTTGTGTCAATTAGCAAGTTTTAATTTAGAAATATTGGGTGTACTTATTGAAAAGGGGTGCTATTAGCAAATATTATTGAAAAGAGATGAGATGTCCAATTAGCATTTTGACCCTATTTTTGGCAAATATCATTAATATAAAATATCCAATTTGGTAACTGTGCTAATGATTTTCTTTTATATAGGTATATTAGATTAGTTAATTTCAATTAAGAATATCACAAATTTAAATTTTATTTTAAAAATATTCATAGAATTAAATTTTTAAGTGATGATTATGTTTAATATCATTTCATAATTCAAAGGATAATTTTTCATCAACAAACGTGACTTATATTATTAGAAAAAAAAAACTATTAAATGATATTATAAGTTTTATCTAATCACAAATGATTATATGCGATATCTTTGTTAAATTTTATAATAATTATCTTTAATGTCATATAAATAATAATTTATGATTGATGGAAAACATAAAATAGTATTAAAATATATAATTGTTGAACTTGTATTGGTAATAGGCTAATGATCAATACATCTACATGCTTAAAAATTGAATGAGTGTCTCGTTAATAGAATTTATAATAAATTAAGTATATAAAACGAAATTAACAATTAATTCGTTAAAAAAATGAGTGCATGTTTCATGCGATTCCCTTCACATTATTTAGCATTTTCCTTTACTTTGAATTAGAGATTCACGCAGAGTATCAGACCAAGAAAAATAATAATTAACTTGATGGATAAAATTAAAGGGTTGGATAATCAACATTCATGCTAGTAATTATTTAATAATTACATATTGTGTAATATTTTTGTTTAAAAATATAATCTCAACTTATGTGGATATAATAGTTACTATCAGAAAATGAAAAAGAAGAAGAAGAAAAGAATCACTGATCGCATTAAAAGCAGCATCAGATATATAGCCTATGTTAGTTTATAACTAAGACATCATGGTTTGTACGATAGGCTTCCACGAGAAAGCAAAACATAATTATATCATTTTAGCATCATTTTTAATTATTAATGATTAAGAAATGTTTGACTTGCCCTAGTCTTGTTTTGGTTTATTATGTTTCAATTAAATTTCTAGATACATTAAGTCATTCGAGTGAACCATTAAGCTTGTAAAATATTTAATTAAATTCGCCTTTTTAACAAAAATAAAGAAACACAAAAAAAAAATCTCAATTATATAAATGAATCAATTTTCAATTTTATGAATTTGATATTAAAAGTTCACATAATTTCCAGGAATGTATTTATTGAACAAAATTTGTAATTTTAGATAATAAAAAAATAGACAAATAATATTTTACATTTAGTTACTTCTTAATAAGTTATATTTTTATGAACAAAGCTGTATTTCTTTTTTATCTATACATGATCTACCTATTTTTACTACATATTTTTACATTCACACATACAATACTAAATTAAAACATTTATAATAGAATTATACTCGCACTTCGTGTGTTTTTTCTCAAATTATATCGGATACTCCTTCATTTTTATATATTATTTTTACCCTTTTAACGTCGTTAACTAATATCAATTGAAATATCTGAATAGACGAAATTGTCCGTTAGAGTAAATTACACCTACATCTCCTGTGTGTTTTCTCAAATTGAAATATGTGAGTAGACGACACTAATGTCAAGGGAACTAGACTTAAGTAGTGATCGTGGACGAAACTATGGTGGGGGACAAGGAGGTGGGGGACAAGGAGGTGGTGGAGGTGGATATGGCGGTGGCGGCAGCGGTTACAGTGGTGGTGGTGGTTGCTCTAGCGGGATGAGTGCGTCCGGACAACATGTTGGTGAGCGAGGACGACTATGAGGAGGAAGAGATGATGCGGCCATGAGAGAGGGAGGAGGAAGAGAAGGAGGTGGTAGTGGTAAGTGAAGAGAGATTGTTGAAGAAGAGGAGGGTTTGTAAAATCCAATATGTGATTTTGAGAAAAAAGATTAGGATACTTTAGACATAAATTTTCATTAAAGGTTATGAGATCAACATGTGTTTACTTTCTATTAAATTATTAAACGGTGTATGAAAAAGGAGATTTGGGAGTAATGTGAACTAAATAATTAAAGAATTTTTTTTAGGATGTAAAAATAATAATATTAAATATAATTTGAGAAAAAAAAAAAAAACAAAGAGGGTCTGAGTGTCATATACTCTTTATAATATACATTAAGCACATATTTTATAAAGAAATTTATAACTGAATTAAACAAATTAAACTCCAAGTTCTACATTTTTTTAAACAAGTGAAGTTTAAACTTCTATAAAAAAGTGAAGTTTAAACTTTAATTTCTATTCATTCAAATAAAATGAGTCGATATTTGAATAACGTTTTTTCTTATCTTTACAGATACTACTTCACGTAGTGATTGACCTATTTTTTATTTTTATTTTTCTTCTTCTTAAAAAAAAGTTGGGTCCAATACATTTAAAGTAAAGCTATTAAAATGAAAGTAAACAACTTAATTTTTATAAAAGAAAAAGAGAGAAAAAGTAACTTAAAAACTAAATTGCTTTTAAAAATAAGTTACATACCTGAGTCTCCATTTCTGTCTCATTCAAAAACTAGTCCATGTGAAATAATGAAACAAAACATTGAATTTAAAAGAAACTTTTAAATTAAAATTGTCGAACAACTTCTACTTTATATTCAAATCTTACAGTTAACTTTAAAGTAGCTAAAGCTAGCATAAATTTATTTGCACCCGTAGCATAATAGACTAACATTTCTAAATTTTTAATAAATTAAATGAATGCTAGTTAATGGATCAGAAGACAATTGATATATTTGTATGTTGGCAAACATTGTAGAATGTTAATGATAAGAAAACTTTTCTTAAAATTATTGTGAAAATTATTGTGATGAAGGAAGTTTTTTGTGTTGATTTATTTTTTATTGATTATTGATAGACTAAATCAAAATCATATAAGGTGGTCTACTCACTTTATCTTCTTAGAATTAAGTTGTTGCTAATCTTATCCCCTAATCTTATCCCTTATCTTTTTAGCAACCAAGTCCACGTTTTATGCATATCAAAAACAATCTCTTTGATGAGAAGAGATTATAAAAGAAGACGTGCACCATGGTCAAGGTCCCTGTACTTGCTATTTGAAAATCTTAATACACCATCAGTGAGTGATAGTGAAAGCATCGAAGATCTTTAAGGCAAAAGTCAGATTAGTTTGAAGACTCATAAACTGTTTACAGATTACTTGGATTACGGATAACTGCAAATCATCTTCGGAGCAAACAAGAATAGCAATGACGAGATGTAATTATGATCTTAATTTTTCCGTACTTAATCTAATTGCTTATGTTGATTGTGTATAAACATGATTAGATTATTTAGTTTTTCTTACATTTAGTATCAGAGCCCGTTATTTCCTCTGTCTTGCTTTTGTTTGACACTCATATATGTAAAATATTGTTTCAATGAAATATGAGTATTTTATTTGAACGTTTTAATTATTAAGAAGCCTTGAAATCATATGGAAATTGAATCTCTAAGCTTTCTGTAAATTAAAACATGGATTTGGGTGTTGAAAATAACTGAGAAAATTATTGGATTTTTAATTTTGGTTGAAACTGGGTCGAGTCAACCTATTTGAAGATTGAAGACAATAGTATCAATGAAACATGTTTCAATTTCGTGGCTTTGAGTTTTGTGAAATTAACTCGTATTCAAATCTTGGTTTTTGTGTCACGATTCACATTCACATTTGGTTTAAAGTGATATTCGTTTATGATTTGAAAATTTCACATTCTGACACTGAATTGTATTTTTATTTATGTTATTGTTACTATTGTCATTTACGCTATTTGCGTTGCTGAAGTTTTATTTTGACCTTCGTGAACCAAATAATTGGCTATAAAGCATTTTGAACTAATGACAATTTTATGATGTGTTCACATAATTTATTGTTATTTAGATATTCAGTTTATATCTTTTTATTCTATAAAGATAGAAATGTTTAGATATTTAGTTTATATCTTTTATTCCATACAGATATTAATATTTAGATACTAAATTTATATCTTTTATTCCATAAAGATAAGAATGTTTAGACATTCAGTTTATATCTTTTTATTCCATAAAGATAGGAATATTTAGATATTCAGTTTATATTTTTTTATTCCATAAAAATAGAAATATTTAGATATTTAGTTTATATCTTTTAAGAAAACATTTTCTGTATGTGGTTCATTTACTTCATTCACTATATGTATTAATTTGTGTTTATAAGAGAATATTCTGTCATTACATGTATTAATTTATGTTTTCC
>PYAF01000472.1:160725-171371 GCA_007407185.1 Glycine tomentella | reverse complement strand
ATCTTCTGAATGGTGTCTTTGATCTCAGCCACCCATCTACCTGATGGCCTTTGCCTTACACCAACAAACCTCTTCCTGGCTCTTTGCACTCCTCCAAGTGCTGCAGCTTGTTTCATCATCTCATCCCAACCCAAGGTTCCCTCACATAGGTCTCTCTCTTCCACTACTTCAGCAACCTTTCTCTTCCTTGCCATCTATCTCTTTTGAGTTCTTTTTGTTTCTTGAATTGGTTAGGCTTATAGGATGATTCTTTAAGGGTACTAAGCTTGGTTTTTTTGGTTAAACTTACAAGATGAGTATTAGAATTTAGAAGGCATTGAAGTTTGGTTGCTATGCTTTGGCTTAGCTGGTTTGTGCTTTTATATGTGGTTTAAGGACCTTTGAACTAGTTGAGTTTTGGATCTGACCAGGTCACAATGATTAATTAGTTTCATATATTTGTTTCTTTATGATTTCGGCTTCTATATCCAAACATTTGGCGGTTTCTCAGGCATTGTAATTAGTGCAGCTTGTTTAACTTGGCCAAAGGGCAAATAGATTTATTTCTCGTGAGATCTTATTTGAGAACTTGAGCATATTCTATACCAAAGTGTAGTAGGACTGAATTGGTTGGTTATTACAACTTCATTTATTCTTTCCATGTGATCCAAAGCTAGCTACAAACCTAAATTATTGTGATCTATGATCTTTCTTTTAATTTCAATTTTCATTTTCTGCCCAAATTCTACCACTTTGTCCAAAGCAAGAAGTGAAATGTGAGACAGAGTTTCACACTGAGTTGCCAAGAAAGACACCAAGAAAAACAACCTGAGTAGCCAAAACCTATGGGCTATACAGAAGGAACTAGAATACTTAACAAGCTACAGCTAATGTTTGCATTTTACCTTAGTAGTTTGGTTTATATTTCATTATCAACTTTGATTACCCATAACTAGACTTGTTGGTAGTTTATGAACTGTTTCTACATATCCGTTCATATATGTTTGGTCTAGCCAATAGAATGAGAGAGTAAAAAACAAAAGTACATTGAAGATATGGTAAGTTTAGGAAATCAAGGCTCTTAGATACTCATTAACATTTTTTTTATCCAAGTTACGGCTGAAGAGTTAGAGACTAATCTTTGAGGTACAAAACCATTTAAGGGAGGAATTTCTTTCAACAGATACTCTTTCATAAATATGACCTGAAAATCGAACTCTTAATAATATGCTCAAGGGACATAGTTATTTGTCAATTATATCACAATATTGATTCTTAGATATTTATTAACTAGCAAACAAAAAATATTTACTCAAGTTATTAACAGTAGTAGGAGAAGTCTTCTTCATCCCAAAACAATGTCCGTGCCTTATCGTTTATCAATCATAACCACACAAAAAAGCTAACTAATGTTTTGTGTTCGTCATTGATGATGAATGTCAAGCAATGCGATTCCCCCAATGCCCCACCATGGACATGATGCCAAGTTTAACCCATTTGAAATCTTAAAGAATGTGATTTTCTTCAAAAACTTTTGTAATGTCGTCATCAAGCATTGATTGATCAATTATTTTTGTGATCATCTAATATTTTAATGTGCAAAGCTTTTATGGGATTTTCGTCATGCAGCCACTAGAGATGGTGACATTTCTGGACCAACTTAGGAATCATCTTCTTCTGAAATATTATCGATTGATGCCCATAACATATATCAAACGTCAAATGCAAATAAAGCAAAAACCATTGCTAATTTTACACATCTAATTTTGCATTTCTATAATGAAATTTAATTAGAATAGAATGTACTAACAGTTTTTTTTTTTTTTTATATTGTCACTTAAGAATATAATTGTTATGCATATCAAAATTGTCAAAAAAATTGCTAAATTTTATAATAATTACTTAAAAAGCCATAATTATATCTAAGGTGATTTCTCATTAATTAATAATGTAAAAAAATTATATTGAATATATATTAAAATTAAAACTTTTAAATTATTGTTAATTCTATTTTACCCTTTAAAGCTTTTACTTAATTGAAATATATTGATATATTAAATCATATATAGATTGTTATAATTAATAATTATTAATTTTTATAGTATAATAATTAGTTTAATTAAAAGTTGTGTTTGGAAAGGTATCTAATTGATTGAAAATATTTTTTTTATAATATCTCAAAATTAAACTCTTAAAACTTGAGATTTTCATTAAGCTCAATTTTTTTTCTCCATTTGGGATCATTTTTCATTTGCTTTGACTTTCTAGGAATCTAATATTGTCTTGATAAGAAAAAACGATAAATGCTGAAGAAAAATGCATATAGTCTTATTATAATAATTAACAGTACTTAATTAATTAATTAAAATGAATGATGGTGACTTGTGAGAAAACGAATCGCACTGTGCCGTTACACTTGAAATGATACGCAAACCAATTTTTAAAAAAACGTTAAAATGACGTGAAGATGAGACAAATTTGGCCTTTTCGCTGTTTACTTGTGTTTATTTTATCATCACATTGATATTAACTAATATCTTGCCTTAAAAAAAAACTAATATCATTACTTCCTGTTTACATTTTAATTCTTCATACCATTCTTAAGCCATCACCTAAAGCATCCTACAATATTTAAATTCATACAACAGAAGAAATTTTCCTAAGAACGAGTTTTTGATATCTTAAAGTGGAAAAACAAGTAGCTTCCGACATAATTGGAAGAATTCGTCTAACAACGAATTTGTTAGAAAGTCCTCATTTATTAAATGCATATTTGGTTTAGTTGATAGAATTTAAAAATTTGAGTAATTCACACATTTTTAATAAATTTTAATCAATATAAAAAAATGTTAAAAAAATTGTATTCGTCTTTTAACCAAGAGTTATCATAGACGAACTTATGTGCTAATAGTGGTTAGCGAATTTAAAAATTGAAACAAAAAAAGGCTTTAAGTAATTGATGATTAGAACAAGTAAAAAAACATGATGTTATTCTTATTTTAAGGTTTAAATTTCTTTTTACAACATATTTTAATTCAGGCTTAAATAAGTTTTTCATACTTAAAAATATATCGTTTTTAAATTACTATCTAAAATTCTTTTTTTGTCAAATACTTACATGAAAATTTTATGTTTCAACTTAGTATTTGCATTAATCTCATTCTGTTAAGTGATGATGTGACAGACGAAGTGTCATGTCATCAAGTCTAAGCACTGACATTTCATTGTCACTTTATCACCTTCTTCCTCTTCTCCCATTCTCCAACGAAAACCACCACCATCGCACCATTGCTGATCGTGTCGCGCCACCACCATTGAATGTATTCGACAAGTTAGAGTTTTTGCCGCGAGATCGAGATGGAGATGTTGAATCTCCCTCGTAGCTTGTGCTCTGGGCACTGGTTCATTTACACGAAGAGGAACCCTAAGACGAAGAACACTGTCACGAGGATCATCAGAACGATGGCCATGGATTTGTCGAACTTCAGCCTCGCAAATCGGTTCTGCAGCTGCTGTGGCGACGACAACGTTAGCATGTTCGAAAGCTGTGTGGTGACCGACGACGTAAATTTTGTGAGGAGAAAAGAATATAAAAGAAGAAGAAGACGGTCATGGTGGAAATTGGAGTGTGTGAGAGTGGTCATTAGGGTTTAGGTGGAATTGAAATTCAATTGTAGAAGCAAAGAATTTGGATGGTTTCAGTCTTAATTAATAATAGTCACCGTACATGCTTGCTAATTGCTCCTTTTGACTGGTAATTAATGATATGGTTGTTATAAAAAAGGAGGTGCAAACGTCATGGTGGCAAAGTGGTAGTTGATGGCGCGTTCGACGGTGGTGCGGTGGTGGTGGTTTCTATTAGATAAGGGGAAGAAGGGGAGGGGGGAGAAGGTGATGACATGACAATGAGGTGTCGGTGATTAGGTTTGATGTTGTGGCACTTCATCTGTCATGACAGAATGAGACTAACAATATATGCTAAGTTGAAACAAAAAAAAAAAACTTAGGTAATTATTTGACAAAAAATAAATTTTAGGTAGTAATATAAAAATGACCTATTTACCATAGGCGAGCTTATGTGCTAATAGTGGTTAGAGAATTTTAAAAAAGAAACAAAAAGGCTTTAAGTAATTGATGATTAGAACAAGTAAAAAATGTAAAAATTCTTATTTTAAGGTTTAAATTTCTTTTTACAGCATATTTGAATTTATTTCCATCTATAATTAGCACGCCTAATCTTAAAGCTATGGTTCCTTACTTTGTGTCATTTTGTTTTGTTCATTTTGACATGATTTTATCAGATTATGAGCGTCTTGAAAACAAATTTAAACACACACTAACTGAGAAACTCTCTTTGATCACAAATCATCTATAAAAATTCTTGTTTAGTACAATTTTTTATTTATGAAAATCGATGGAATGCAATTGTAATTTACAATTTTCTTTTATATCTTCTTGTGGTTATGCGAAAATTTCAATGGTCAATTTAGAATTCATCTGTTTTTTTTTAAAAAGCCAAAGAAATATATTTCATTCATGAGTTTCATTTTTCTTCAAATTGTAATCTTCCAATTGCTTTTAATGACTTATAATATTTGATACTCAGATTTCCAAAGCCAACCTCATTATGTTTTCTATAAAAAAAAATCAGTTCATTCCCGATCTTCATTTTTCTACCTTTCATTTTTTCTTGAACACTTCTTGGACGATAAAAATGTATTCTCTAAAAGAAATACCAATTTGATTCATTTAATTTGCACTGAGTTTGCTAGAATCTGAAATTGTCTTAGTAGCAACCAATGTGCAAGTCAGAGGAAAAAACAAAAAATATGAAAAAGAAAAAGGAAGATATAATTGGAGAGTTTGTTTCCATCAACAACCAAAGGAGACAAAGTCCTTCATACAACGACAAATTTTCCTTTATATCCTTTATTCAATTTTTTCCTTTGATATTAACTAACATCGCTTTCTTTCTCTCCCTCTATATAATCAAAGACACTATTAATAAGAAATTTGAATCATAGAGAATTACTTTGAGATCTAAAAGATTCACGTTAAGTTGAAGTAAAATTGAGTATATAAAATATAAATTTTTATTGGTAAGAGATGGTGATCAAGACTCGTACATGCATTTACTTGGTCAAGAAGTACCTAAGAAAGATGTTTTTAAATATCTGAGATCAATTTTGCAAAAAGGTTGAGAGATTGATGATGATGTAAATCATAGAATCAGAGCAGGGTGGATGAAATAGAGGAATGCATCGGATTATTGTGTGACCGCAAAATTTCCTTTAAATTAAAAAGAAAATTCTATAGAACAACTGTAAGACATGTAATGTTATATGAAGTTGAATGTTGGCAGACATATATGCAACATGAATATAAAATAGGGGTAACATAAATGAGAATGTTAAAGTGAATGTGTGGTTATACGAAAATAAATAAGATAAGAAATGAAGATATTCGACGAAAAGTAGTCGTAATACCGGTGAGTGAAAAGATGAGAAAACATAAATTGAGGTGGTTTGAGCAAAAAATTGTTATCAAGAGCTCAACACAAAAAAGGTAGAAGCAGACTGAAACTTAATTGAGAAAAGGTAGTTAAACAAGACTTAATGGAGTAAGATATAGATTGACGGACGATGTGTCTTAGGATGAAATAGAGAAAAATTATAAGTTTGGTGGAGGGTTAAATCCGTTGTTATCTTTATATTCCAGATAGTCAATTTTTAGTTATTTTCTTCTTCATCTCTTCCTATCTTCTTTCTCCCTTCTTTTCTTTTATCTTAATTTATTTTTCAATCTTCTCGTATTTATCATTGAGTTTATCTACCATTGATTCTAATTAGCTTGCATTAAATATGTTGTTGATGTTGATATTAAATATTTGATCACAAGTCTCAATCACCAAAAAAAAGTGTATATGTCATATAATTAAGAAAATAATTGAAGTTATAATTTTTCAGTTATTATTGAAACTATTGTTAACAACTTTCTCAAGAGTGAGCCTAGTTTTTTCTCTTATTTTTTTATTTTATTTTTAATTCTTAAAATGAAGAACAAAACTAGCAGAATCAGAAATGCGTCATCTTGCGTTCATGAATGACTGACTAATTATGATGTGTTTAATTATTCTTTTTTTAAAATGAAAAAAATATCCCATACGATAATCGCATATTAAGGATGATTTTTTATGTTTCTGACGTAAAACTATGTATATATTTACTAATGATCCATATGTTTTAAGAAGGGAGATTGATTACACTTTGGAAAAAAAAAAAGAAGAGAAGAGATTGATTACAATAACTATATAAACAGGCAAAACTTTCAAAAAATGAAATCATAAATTGTTGAATGAATATAAAATAAGTTACAGTTACATATATCATAATTAAACCCTAAATTTAACTAAATGGTCAGAGGAAGATGCCATTGAACAACCTCCCCTTCTTCCACGTGGAAGCCTTTTAACGAATCAATAATTGTCTCCATTTTAGTAGAATTGTATTCAAACCTTGTCAAAATTGACAGAGTTTCAAAAACGTTTCTTAGGCAGTAAGGTTTGATTAATATACTTGCACCAAAAAAAGAAAGGTTTGATTAATATACGAGCCATGTTGAGTGTTTGATCAATTCAATTCCATGTAGTTTTTTTATGGCTGGATTCCATATATATAAGGGTGATGTGCAGAAAGATACAAACCAGCTGACCTTTATGCTATATATTAACGTTTTATTTTTCCTTTTCAATCATACCAAAAAGTAGTGATAAATTGCAGTGTTTGAGTGATTATTAATATTAAATTCATGTTAGTGCAGCAGTCTCTTTATTTTTAATTTTTAATAGATTCTTAAGCAATCCAACCCATATCGAGAAATAATAGTTTGACGCATATAATTTACATAAGATTAATTTAATTTTTTAGTCATTTAATTTATTATTTAAGTTTTGATTCTCTATTTTTTTAAATGAGTTCATTTTTTTTTAAATATACATCTTGTGACAGTTTAAAATCATATTATTTTCTTTAAACCGTCATAAAATATATTTTCTTACAATTTAGATTAAAAGATCCAATTGAATCGATTTAAAAAAAAATTAAACCAAAAAAATTAAAGCACTAAATTAAATCTAAAAAATTAATTTAACCTCAATCATAAATCTTAGGGGAAAAAAAAATAAAAGTCACCCTTCATGTATCACCCCACATATAGATGTAGGGTAACTTTAGCAAAGATTTATGATTATGTAAATTATATGCTTCAGCAAGTAATAATTTCTCGCCCACCAGGGTGGGTTTAGTTGGGTTTTGTGAAAAATAAGGTGCTTTAGAGTTTTAGGTTACTTTAAGTATAGAAATGGAATTTATTTGAATATAATAGTAAAAGATGTAACAATTTCCCCTTTCAAATGAAATGACTTAATTAGTGACGAGGCCTTGGCAAGTGTATTATCGGTTTGTTGCAAGTAACAAATTCAAATGACTAGACTAAGTATCGATCTCAAGAGTTGAAGGGCGATTTGCAATTTATCAAATGTAATTTTAATAGGAACCAAGAAAGATTATGAACTATGATTGAATAGTTTAAAGAAAAACAAAAATTGAAATTTCAAGAAGTTAGGGAAGATTTATTTTTGAGTTTTTCTAATTTAATACGTAAGAACAAGAACGCAAAAAAGATTGGTTTAATGCAATCAGGGGAAAATGTTGGGATTATGGTTTATTCAATTCATCCATAATGTTTAATTTGGATTTTTAATTCAATTTTATTTCTCTCTTTCTCTACTAGTTTTTTCTAATTTATTTAAATTCTAACTTTAGGACTGGTCCAAGAATAAAATAATTAAAGTTTAAATTTTTTGTCAATCAATAAAAAATATCATTTGTTATTAGATTTTATAAAACAAAAAAGTCTTATATGTTGACATAAAAATCACATGTTGAAAAAACAACACTATTACAAAAATGTGTTTTTACAAATTGATTTAAAGTTGATTGATAAAAATAGAAGCTTAAGTTGTTAGGTGAAAGGTTAGGATTTTTTTCCGTCACTAACAAGCATTATAGTAAAATAGAAATGTAATATTTATACATTTGTTTAATCTAGAGTTAAAAGGGAGTAACATTTGTTAATTATTTTTTAAAAAAAATATATTCTAAAATGTTATTTAAAAAAGTCGTTTTAAAAAATTTACATTCTACGACAATTTTTGAAAAAAATATGTTAGAATCTTCAATTTTTTAAAAAAAGATATTCTAAGACAGTTATTTAAAAATTTGTTTTAGAAAGTCTACAAGACGGTTTTTGAAAAAATTATCATAGAATTCTCAATTTTTAATTTCTTTAAAGAAAAGACATTCTAAAAGGATTTTTTGGAAAACTATCTTAAAAGTTGAATCTTCTAAAACGGTTTTGCACATAAACCGTCTTAGAAGGTTCACTTCCTAAGAAAATTTTTCCTAAAAACCTTCTTAAAAATATCTATTTTTTTTAAAAGAAAATAATTTCTAAGACAGTTCTTGACAAAATCGTCTTAGAAATTAGACCTTCTAAGACAGTTTGAAAACCGTCAATAACTTCAAAAATTGTCTAAAAACTGTTATAAAAAAACCTCTTATAACCGTCGTAAAAAATGATTTTTTTAGTAATGAAAGTCTAACATATAACGAAAATGATCCAGAAAAGTCTTACCAAATAATGTTTTTCCTTAAGCAATTAAAACTTTACCCCTAATTAATAACTCTAATGTCTTAGGTGAATATTTTTTTGGTATTGGAATTTTTTTTTAGGTGAAATTTAAATTGGAATCAACATTAATATTAAAAATCCCTAACAATAGCGAGAATCTAATGACTATCTTCTAATGCGAGAGGTTTACTGTTCATATCAAAGAGTAAAGTATATAATAACTGATAGTTAGAAAGTCAACAATTATGTATTATTATAATTATAATAAATTATTGGTATATCTATAACTAACTATGAAAGGGTAAATGTTAGATCTACAGAATATTAGGAGAAAAGAGAGCTTTATGATTGAATTCAATAACAACGGCAAATTCGAGGTTGCTGGCAACTCCAGAGTTTTCAGAAGAAAGAGAAAAGGAATTTGTAATTATCTATTCTTTTTTCTACCAGAATAAGCTTTTCCTACTTAAAGAGAAATAACGACACTCTCCTAAGGGATTGGGCCATCACTTCCGGTTTATTTACAAACAACTCAGACTCTTCGTAACTACAATTTGGGCTCAGCCTAGTTATGGCCCACTTATTCCATGAGGTAATCCTTGGTCCACACACTCTTGACTTTAACTCTTGTTCCCCTTTTGTGTATTCTCTGCTCCACTTCCCTCTGTTCCACTTTCCCTTGTCTTCTTCACTCTTTCCTCTACCTCTTCACTGACCATCCTTCCATCGTGTTGCCCAGGATTGGCATCAAATCCCTCCGCCCTTAAAGACTCGACCTTGCCCTCAAGATCAAACTGAGGAAAGGCTTGTTGAAACTCAGCGAAAGACACCCACGAAGCATCTTCTAAGGGTAAACCTTGCCACTGTACCAGAACTTGCAAGTCTGCAGCCTTTCCCTTTTGTATCGTGCGGGAACGCAAAATGGCTACTGGCTCTGTCACGAGTGATTTTCCCATGTCACCGGAGGTAAAGGTTGAGGGTGAAAGAACAGATTTTTACGGTAAGGTTTGAGTAATGAAACATGAAAAACGGGGTGGATGCGTGCGCCAGCAGGAAGGGATAAACGATAAGCCACTGATCCTATCTTTTCAGCAACCAGAAAAGGACCATAGTACCGTCGCCGAAGCTTGGAAAATGTCTGATTGCGTACAGATTTCTGTCTGTATGGTTGAAGTTTGACGAGCACTTGATCTCCTACAGCATAGTGCACATATCTGCGATGTTTATCCGCTTGATTCTTCATGCGTTAACGAGTTCGATGAAGGTTCTCACGGAGCTTTCTAATGATATTATCCCTCTGTGTTAATAAAGTATCTACAGTGTAATATCACCAAATTTAAGTAAGGTATTTTGGGTGATATTTGCACAATTAAACGGAATTACGAAAGGGTAGATTGGTCTTTGTTGAGAGGCATGGGTGTAGTTAGTAATTGCTGGGTGCAGTTAGCAATTCACTGTAGCAGTTACTGTTGCAGGTTACTGTAGCAAGTTACCGTTACAGGTTACTGTAGCAAGTTACCGTTGCAGGTTACTGTAGCAAGTTACCGTTACAGGTCACTGTAGCAAGTTACCGTTACAGGTTACTGTAGCAGTTACCGTTGCAGGTTACTGTAGCAAGTTACCGTTACCGGTTACTGTAGCAGTTACTGTAGCAGTTTATAAAAATAAGGATGTTGCGTAAATTTTCACCATTTCTTCTTCTCTGAGTGCTATGCTGCCATTTTGGAACTATGAAGCTTTGTATATCCTCCATACTTCATCTAAACAGCTTCTATCCTTCAGGAAAGTTGATTAGAACCTCTCCAAGAGTAAGATTCTAGTTTCAATTTCTTGGGAAAACCATCAATCGGAGGAATTCCGTTGTCTAAGGAATTTCACAAAAATTGGGATTTGGAAGGGAAATGAAGTGATTCACGGACATTGAAGCTTGGAGAAGTGATCCTGTAGTCTTCCACGACTGTTTTGAGGGCTTGACA
>PYAF01000472.1:144743-160625 GCA_007407185.1 Glycine tomentella | reverse complement strand
ATTGAGTTTCTATATATCTGCCTATGATGTTATGTTTAGGATATAACTGGATCAACAAGAGTTTGTTATGTTGTTATTTTGTGATGTAATTTTATATTCCATACGTAATGAAATCAAGAAAATCGATTCTATCGTTTCCGCACTGTTTGTATAGAATATTGTTAGCGCTATTCTGATAAATAATAATGTTAATACACCGAGTGCACACGGGGTGTTACATACAGCTTCTATTGGAGAAGTGGCACCATCATAAGGTTGCAGAGCCGGTGGAGGGCGTCCATAAAGGATCTGGAAAGGACTACCACCAATGGAAGAATGGAAGGAGGAATTATAAGAAAACTCAGCCCACGGTAAATATTGTGCCCAACTTTTGGGATTCTCCATAGTATAACATCTCAAATACTGTTCTAATCCATGATTTGTAACTTCAGTCTGACCATCACTTTCTGGATGATTTGCAGTACTAAAATGGAGCTTTGTGTCGCTCAGTCGAAAGAGTTCTTGCCAGAATTTACTGAGGAAAATATGATCCCGATCGAAAACAATGGAACGAGGCACACCATGGTGGTGGCAGATGTCAGATATGAATACTGAAGCCACTTTGGAAGCGGTGAAGTTCCCTGTTAAGGCAGAAAAATGAGCATACTTGGACAGACGGTCCACTACCACCATGATAACAGTCTTTCCATCTGATGGTGGAACTCCAATGATGAAGTCCATAGATAAATCTTCCCAAACTGCCTTGGGATTAGATAGGGGTTGGAGTAGACCCACAGGGGATAAGGGCTGGTATTTTGTAACTTGACAAACTGGACAGGTACGCACAAATTCCTGAACATCAAATTTCATGTTTGGCCAGTAATAATGGGTAGAAATTCGATGTAGTGTTTTGCGAATTCCTCCATGACCTCCAATTACAGAGGAGTGGAATTCATGTAGCAGAGGGGTGCGAAGATCAAATGTGCTAGCAATCACAATGCCACCCTTAAAAAAAATCAACCCATCCTTTACAAGGTACTGCTCAAATCCTTCCTTTTGTTCCTCTATTGCTTTAGAAATCTTAACTAATTCTGATTTTTGTGTGACCTCAGCTCTAATTAAATCTGACAGTGGATTAACAAGTGTGGACATGGTTTGCATCTCTGAATGGGAAACCTCTTCATTTGGTTCTCCCCCATGCATCCTGGATAAGGCGTCAGCTACCTTATTCATGGCTCCAGGATAATATTCTATGGTATAATCGAAGCCCAACAACTTCACTAAAAACCTCTGCTATTCTGGGGTTTGAATTACTTGGGCCATCAGCTCTTTGATGCTACGCTGATTTGTTCTAATCACAAATTTTCTCCCCAACAAGTACTGGCAGAACTTTGCAACCCCTTCAGTTATAGCAAATAACTCACGGACATAAGTGGACGATTGTTGCATTTTTTGAGAGAGCTTGCGGCTAAAATAGGCGATAGGCTGATTGTTTTGGCTGAGCACTGCCCCGATACCTATGCTAGATGCATCAGTGGTAAGCACGAAGGGCTAGCTGAAGTTAGGTAAAGCTAGTACCGGAGAATGAGATAAGCTTTCCTTCAGCTGGTTCATTGCTTATGTGGCTTGGGCACTCCACTTGAACGCATCCTTCTGCAACAGTGTAGTTAATGGTGCTGCGATTTGAGAAAAATTTCGCACAAACTTGCGGTAGTATCCCGCGAGCCCAAGGAATCCCCTTAGTCGTTTGACTGTGGTGGGTTCCTACCATTCCTGAATTGCTTTAATCTTTCCCTCATCCGGTCTAACTCCTTTTCCATCAACTATGTGTCCCAAATACTCAACCTCCATCTGAGCAAATGCACACTTCTCAAGTTTAGCATAGAGTTGGTTGTTTTGTAAACATTGTAGTACTAGCCGCAGATGCACCAAGTGTTCCTCCAATGTCTTACTATATACACCAAAATGTCATCAAAAAAATATAATTACAAATTTTCTGAGAAATTCCTTCAAAACAGAATTCATTATCCCTTGAAATGTGGCCGGAGCATTAGTAAGGCCGAAAGGCATCACTACAAACTCGTAATGGCCCTCGTGAGTATGGAAAGCCATTTTAAAAATATCCTGCTCAGCCATTCGGACCTGATGATAACCTGATCTAAGGTCCATCTTAGAAAAAATGGAAGCTCCTGCTAATTCATCAAGCATCTCGTCCACCGTGGGAATTGGAAAGCTGTGTGAAATAGTCACTTGGTTGAAGGCCCGATAATCAACACAAAACCTCCAGGTACCATCCTTCTTTTTAACTAGTAATGCTGGAGAGGAGAATGGGCTTAAACTAGGTTGTATTATTCCTGACTCTAACATCTCCTTCACCATGTTTTCCAATTCAGTTTTCTGAAAGTGTGGATAGCGGTATGGTCTAACACTGATGGCCTTTGTTCCAGGTTCTAAATGGATTTGGGGATCAGCTGCTCTTTTTGGAGGCAAACTGGTTGGTTTCTCAAAAACCATGGTGAATTCTTGCAATACCTGCTGCACTCTACTATCAATATCCTTGGTGCCTGCTATATGAATTTGATCTGATTGCTCAATAGCATGTAACTGATACAAACATGCCACTGAGTTGGATGATGTGAGCTTGCGAAACTGGTTTAACTGGATGGCCTGTATATTAAGATTGGACTCCCCTTGTATCTCCATAGTGTGACCATTCCTCTCAAATTTCATCAGCAACTTCTTATAGTTTATAGTGACATCTCCCTATTCTGATACCATTGAACCCTTAAGACCACTTCAGCTCCTTGAATTGGCAAAACATATAAGTCGGGACAAAATATGTGCCCTTGTATTTCCAACTGTACCCTGGGACACACTCCTAGACAATCCATGACCTCTCCATTTCCCACCAACACCTGGAATCTCTGTGTTGGTATAGTTTCCAACCCCAAAAAATTTACTAAACGTTCTTGAATAAAATTGTGAGTGGATCCACCATCCACCAATATCTGAATTGCAGCATTATTGATTTTCCCCTTAATGCGCAGGGTACTAGTAGAATGTTGACCAGCCATGGCATGGAGGCTGATCTCAGGCATTGGTTCTTCCTCCCCAATTTTTTTATTACTATCTTCTTGTTCAAGTTCAAAATTATCAAGTTCTGTGGTGCCTTTTTCGTCTTCCTGGATCATCATGCAAAACATTTTACCCTTGCAATTATGGTTTCTACTAAATTTCTCATCACAGTAATAACACAGTCCTTTTTCCCTTTTTTCCATCATTTCAGCAGTAGTTAATATTTTAACAGGTAAGGTTCCCTTGTTAATTCCCACACCAGTAGTAAGAGCCCTGGGTGGTGTTGGTAGTATACCTGAGTGTTGACCGTTAGTTCCCATTGTGTTGGTTCACTGGGAATAAGTTCGTGCAGTACTTTTATCATTCAGCTTTTCCTCCACTATCTTGGCTAAGTCAATTGCCTGCTCCAATGTTTCAGGAAGGTGCATACGGACCTCCTTGCATATTTCTGGCCTCAATCCGGATTCAAAATAGCTCTGAAGACTTACATCATCAATACCAATCACTTGGTTGGCAAGATGCTCAAACTGAGATTGATAATCAGCTACTGAAGATCCTTGAGTTAATCGACTCAACTCTCCACGCAGATCTCGATATCGGGAGGGACCAAATCTTGCACGCAAAGCTTCAATAAACTGATTCCAGGTTCGCAACCTACCATTACGATCCATCCATTGGTACCATTCTTCTGCCTATCCATCCATATGAAATGAAGTGAGTGTGAATTTCTCTGTATCAGTCAAATTGTGAAATCCATAAAATTGTTGAATCTTATGTATCCATGTTTCTGGATTTCCTCCTGAGAAACGAGGTATGGTTAGCTTGACTGACTTGAAGGCATTGTTACCAAAGAAGCCACCTAATCCTTCACCAAATGAGTTTTCTCTCTTCGACTTGTTTTTCTGATTTTGATCCATTTTAGCTTCCATCAGTGTTAACTTCAGATTTATTTCACTTAACAGAGCTCCAAACGAATTGAACTGCTCATCATGATTGTTCAGCCTGTTCATGCACTCATCAATGGCACTTTGTTTCACAGCTTTGCGAGTTCCTTCTGCCATCGTAGCACAGAAGTTTTCTCTCAATGAAAGCACCAAAAATGTTAGATCTACAGAATATTAGGAGAAAAGAGAGCTTTATGATTGAATTCAATAACAACGGCAAATTCGAGGGTGCCGGCAACTCCAGAGTTTTCAGAAGAAAGAGAAAAGGAATTTGTAATTATCTATTCTTTTTCTACCAGAATAAGCTTTTCCTACTTAAAGAAAAATAACGACACTCTCCTAAGGGATTGGGCCATTACTTCCGATTTATTTACAAACAACTCATACTCTTCGTAACTACAATTTGGGCTCAGCCTAGTTATGGCCCACTTATTCCATGAGGTAATCCTTGGTCCACACACTCTTGACTTTAACTCTTGTTCCCCTTCATGTATTCTCTGCTCCATTTCCCTCTGTTCCACTTTCCCTTGTCTTCTTCACTCTTTCCTCTACCTCTTCACTGACCATCCTTCTGTCATGTTGCCCAGGATTTGCATCAGTAAATTTCACCCAAAAAGTGACAGATGATTGGTTTAAGAAGTATATATAATCAAACAAAGTTTCAAATTCAAAATTTTATGTATGAAAAATATTTTTGGCATCATTTTTTATCCCACAATATTGTGCATGTTACTGGATTAAACAGGATTACCTCAAAGATGCATGTTGTCTAGAAAAATAAATAATAGTCAAATTAATAAATAATATTAACAAAATCTATATCTACCTATATATAATATTAAATATCTTCTACTAGTTATATGACATCTTTCTTATTTTCTTTTTTAAAATTCCTTTAATGTATTCTTTATTTATTTTTCATTTATCTCATCTACATGTTTATATATATATATATATATTGCATCTATATGTTTCTTGATATTTTGTTTTTTCAATCTTTTAAATTTGATGGTTTTGTAGTTTTTTTAAATCAAATAAATAGCAATAAAAATAGTTTTTAATAAATTAAAAAATCTTATATATTATATTATATTATATATATATATATAAGGTAGAGAATAATCTTAGTAGCAGCATATATGAAATTAACAAAAACATGAAAAACAATAATAAAATGGCAAGATATGTATTGTTGAGGGGTCTACTTCGACCAACGTATCAACGTAACTGACAAGGCCCTTTATATATTGACAATTTTGCCTTTATGCAAATTATTTAGTGTCTATCATCTCTTTCACATAACTACCGCCACAGGCCAGCATCAATCACCAAAATGTGTGCGTCACATATGAATAGTAAGAAAATACACTAAAAGCTATAAATTTTCAATTAATATTAATAAGTTGCAAAAAATTCTCCATTGCGTGCTTCATTTTATATTCGCAATAGTTGAAACACTGCCAGCACAATAGAATATGCTTCCCCTTGCTAAGCAATGAATGGTAAATTAACAATTGTTTATTCACTGGTATAATGACTAGAAGAAAAATGTCAGATATAAATTTGACTGGACCTGCATGTGACTGACAAGCATGGTGATTGTTTCCGGAAGATGTTAGAACATTGAGATGTTTAGTTGGATTTTTTCATTAATTTTTTTTTATTTTCATAATAATTTTTGTGATCCATACATTATAATGTTATTTATAAAGAATTCATACAAAAAAAATTTTGTTCTATTATAAGAAATCACAAGAAACTTAAAAAAATCCATATATTTATATTTTTTTAATAAAATTTAGCATTTTTCAGTTTTTATAAATACAAATAAAAAATATGAATAATTGAAGAAAAATAAAATATAAATTAAAATAATAAAATGACATAACATTGAAACGAAATACGTAACAATATAAAATAAAATTTTACATAATAATAAATAATTAAATATAATAACATCGAAATAAATAAAAAACATAATGATGGAAAAAATTTTACATAAATTTAGTTATTGTTATTTTAGTTTTCGAAACGTTCCCAAATATGCTCAATTAAATATGCTTGAAGTTGACAGTGTTTTTGTTCGTCATGAACATCTGCTTTCCTTTGAAGGTATGTCGATCTAATACTAAGGTGAACACTTAAAAGATATTTCAAATATTGACGTGTTGTTACCTACATTATCGTAATCAATATTACTTTGAAATGTGTCACGTTCGTCCTCGACAATCATGTTATGCAATATGATGCATGCATAGATGATATTATTCATTTTAGCAATATCCCAATAACATGTCGGGCCACGTATAATTGTGAATCAAGATTGAAGCACTCCGAACACCCGTTCTACATCCTTTCCTATCGATTCTTATCGTTGAGAAATAATTTTCATTTTTCTCCTTGTGGCATTGACATGGTCTTCACAAATGTAGCAAAATCTAGATAAATATTATATGCTAAATAATATCTCATATTATATTGGATTTTATTCACCGTGTATTGCACTGCGGGCGCACGTGCCGACAAAACTTCATCAGACACATTAGATCCATTTAATACAATAATGTCATTATTTGAACCCGCGATGCCAAAAAATGCATGCCAAATCCACAAGTCTTGTGATACCACGGCTTCAAGAACGATTGTTGGGTTGCGATGATCACCTCGACAAAATTGACCTTTCCATGCAACTGGACAATTTTTTCATTCCTAGTGCATACAATCAATGAAACCTAACATACCTGGAAATTTGCGTGCTGCTCCCAGTTGTAGTAGTCGTTCGGTGTCTTCATTACTTGGTCTCCTCAAGTACCCATTCCCAAATATGGTGCAGATGCCTAATACAAATCGCTCCAAGCATTCCACCGCAATTGTTTCACCAATTCAAACATATTCATCCACGTTGTTAGTAGGTGAGCCATAAGCCAATATACGAAGTGCAGTTGTGCACTTTTGTAATAGAGATAGGCCTTTTTGACCCAATGCATTGAACCTCATTTGAAAGTACTCATCATGATTGTTGAGCCCATCTACAATACAAAGAAACACATGCCTTCGCATATGAAATCTTTGTCAGAGCTGCATCTCTGTGTACACAGGATTTACTGAGAAATAGTCATTGAAAAATCGATCATAACCTTCTTCACGATTCCGATGTACCACTCTTCTTCTTTGCATACGCCCAGCGGTGTTGCCATGTAGTTGTTGTTGCCTCTTAAGTATCAGCCTAATGATTTCTTCGTCGGTGCTGTCTTCCAATTCCTCATCTATCATTTGGTCTAAAACTTCATCTAAATTGATGTTTGGATCCATTATATGGTATATGAAGTGTTTGAAATAAGAAAGAAATATTGCGTAATTTGTATGAGAACATGTGAAAATGATGAAACATTGGACATTTATATAACTTCATTTCCAACGACTAGTTTTATAACGACTATTTCCAATGGCTAGTTTTATAACAACTACTTTCATAACGTAAAATTTTGAATATAAGATACAATAAGGACCTACATTGTTAAAATTTTGCATACAAAATAACATCATGTTCACCAATTCGAACATAACAACTAAACTTTTAATTGAACAGGTTTTTCCTAATATGGTCAAATATTTTTTGTGGTCTTGGCATTGTTGTTCCGACATGTTTGATGTATCCTTCATGAGGATTTCATACTCCATACGTCTTTCTTTTTCTTGCATACGCCTTTCTTGTGCCTCCTTTAACTGAATAAGTTTTAATGTGTTTGCATTCTTCTCATTCATTACACTTTCTATGCTAAATAAATCGATAATGTTAGAAGCTTCTTTTCCTTTGCTCTTTCTTTTTGCTACTTTTTGTCCAATTGGGCAAGACATTGGCGATGACGTATCATATTCTTCGACTTCACTGGGTGTCTTTGGGTTAGAAGACGACGAGTAATTTTCACTAGCAGAAAACTTTGTTCTTTTTGAAGAATTTGACATAAATTCTGCATCGAATTTTAGTTCACCTTTCAACAACAACCAAGCATGCTCAACCTCAAATTTTTTACATGTATCTTGTGAGTAAATCATATGAGCATTAGTCATACAATCCTTCTCTGAACTTCCACTTCTCCGATGTTTATCTGCTTGTTTGTAGCATCCATTAACCTTTTGAACTGCATGGACCTTGTTCCATTGAGATTTCAATTGAGTCGAACTTCTTTTACAAAATTGTCTGCTTTCATGCACATCGTCATTGTTCTACATATTTTGAATCCTTGCCCAATATTACTTTGATGTTTGGTCAACACTATTATTGAATCCTTTGACACATTGAGCCACGATCGGACGAGAATCACATCTTTTGCCACTAAGACTGTTGTACGAGTTTTTTTTCCACTACCATTGTGGTCGCACTCATCTAGTGGAATATTGTCTACACCGATTGTTGATTCAACTTCATTGATTGGGGTGAAATATTGGATAAAGAAGGCCTATAACACATGTTTGGGTTGGTGGCGGGTGATGGTTGACTATAAAATTGTGGATTTTGAGAACTACCACCGGTAGGTGACTCTACATTGGAAGGAGGATGCATATATCACATGTGTGGGGGTGGTGAATACATAACATACTGAGGTGGATTTTGAGAATTTTCACTGGTAAGGGGTGATTGAGGATACATAATATATTGTGATGGTTGTGGTGGATTTTGAGAATTTTCACTTGTAGGGGGTGGTTGATTTTTAAAATAATTGTAAACACTTTGATAATTGTACTAAATGAGATCCATTTCAAAGAAAATAAAAAAGATTGAGGAATGATAGGAACAAAAAGATTAACAATTAATAGGAACAAAATAAAATTACAAGTGTGGATTTTGTGTGCAAATGTTCAACAAAATTACCCAAATTTATAAACATTCTCCAATGGTTACTTCTGCTCTCAACAACTACTTTTTTTAACTTCAGCCTTCAACGGTAATATTTGAACCCACAACGTTTATTTTCCATTTCCTCTTTATGCTTTTTTAATATAAAAAAATTAACCCTTCAAAGTTGAAACCCAGCCCACACAAGCTTCCAGACCCTTCCACAACCTTCTTTCTTTTCTTTCTGTGCTTCTCCACTCACGCACTGGCCACTTCCTCGCGCGATCTCCACCTTCACGCACGGCCTTCACCTTACCCATCGGCCTCTTCCTCCATGCTCGCGACCTCTTCCGAGCGGCACCATTGTCGCGGTCTCTTCCGAGCGGCACCATCATCGCAGTCTCTTCCGAGTTCCACCACCATCGCGGCACCATAATCTGGTTTGTTATTTTCCCTCTTTTTTTACGGAGTAGTTGATAAGGATAATATTATTTTATTGTTAAGATTTGATTCCTTATATAAGGAGTGCTTCTCTTTCTTGACAAAATGGTTCCACCATACAAGCGTTGTCCAATGCACAAGTTTTTCACGGAACGGGTTCTTCAAATGAAGGAACCCTGAAACCACCCCCGTTGGAGATACTCTTGTTGTGCTATGCTCTTCTGCCACGTGGAAGCTATTTCAGATCAGTTGTCATTGCAACGATGTTGTTTTTCATACCTTATTATTCAATTCAAGTTTCTTACTAAATTAGAGTGTTTATGTTTGATTTAGAAGATAAAAATAAAATAAACAAAATAATATTTAAAAAAAAATTAAAATAAAGTATAAAAATGTAAATTTTACATAAGACTCACATAATTTTTTTTTATTTCGCTCTTTTTTCTCTCAATCAAAAACATCTATGAGTTGGGTGGTCCACCACTTCCACATTCTTTACACCTCTAATTGTCTATTTCAGTAAGTAAAATGCTTACCCTAAACTTGAAAATCTCTTAAATAATTCTTTTTGTTATTGATAATTGATTTTTAACTATATTAAATGATGTCATATAATTCATGTAACTGATTTTATTTAATGAGATAAAACTTTATTATTGTTGTATATTTATCCTCACTTTATGCTTTTTCCCTTATATAAAAAGTAAAATTATAAAATTTAGTCCTTACACATTTATATAAGTTAAGTTTTGGTCTGTGTCATTAATACTGTTATTAACGAGGTTAATGGTGTCACTATTAATTCTGCTAAAAAAAATTCTAATAATGTAAAATTGCTACAATTTTTTTAGTCTAAAAAATCACACAAATTTTCCACTAACAGAGACCACGATTTGCCTAGAACTATTGTATATTTTGTAATCTATTGCATTCTCTAGTGCCTTTAGCATGTCTTGATTTACAGTGATTTTACACTATCGGAAAAATTTTGTTACAGAATTAGTCAGCCACATTAGTAGTGTTATCGTGGGCGACCAAAACTAAATTTACATGAATCATGTATGTGTAAAGACTAAAACTTTTAACTTAAAATTTTTCCATATAGAAAAAAAAGACCAATTTTAGGGTGGACCACCATAATAGGTGCTCCATTTTTTACCATGATTAATGATTAATCTTAGTATGATAAGTCATCTCACACCAAATCTCCCACTCCCTTCCAGCAATCGTTGCTTGTCACCGTGGAAGGCGATTTCCGGCAAATGGCGGCATTTTTTCCCCACCACTGCACACCCAATCCCCCACCCTTCTAACCAATTGTTGTATGAATCATTTCGCTCCCTTCACTACGTTCACATTCTCTTTGACCTTGCATCAAACCCATGTAAAACATTTATATTCATCTGAACATGTTAACAAACATAAACAACACATTTAAATCATATAGCGGAAGCGGAAATAGAAAGATAAATTTCAGAGGTACCTACCTCCAGCCATTGCTATCAACCTTCAAGTAACCTTTAGAGTTTTTAGTTTTCCAGTCCCTCACTCACTCAAACTCGATGGTGTGTTTTCTGAATAAAGGAGTAGGCTTGTTGATCTAAAACAGAGAGTGCCCAGTTCTATTTATAGAGTTCTGTCCATCACAGAACTCAATCTTTAATGGAATAAGATAATGGGTTAGTGGGTGAACGTGACCAATAAATGGACCACATACAGAAACGGTTTCTTTAAAAGATATAAACTGAATATTTAAATATTCTTATCTTTATGGAATAAAAGATATAAACTAAATATCTAAATATTCATATCTTTATGGAATGAAAAGATATAAACTGAATATCTAAACCTTCATATTTCTTTTATTCCTATCTTTATTAAATATCTTTTTTAGAAACAAAAAATCAACATTCTCCCACTTGGTCCATTTAATCCAACATCAGTCATAAGAAGAAACAAAATATATGAGTCATGGCGATAGGTCTTCTAATTAATAGCGAATATTATCTTCCATGTACCACAATATATAAAGTCTCTATATGCTAGCTCTCAACTTAATGAATAAATCATATATTTATTCCATATCAAAGCTTAATGACATTTGTCAAAAATAAATAAATGAATATGTGCACAAAACTATATGAGAAAATATAAAACTGAATAAGAGTTTCAAAATTAACAGTTGTTCTTCAATAAAATCATATTATGGAACCAAGTCTCATTCGTACTACATGATCCTTAAAATTCTTTGGTGGCATGCCTTTAGTCAAAGGATTGGCAAGCATCAACTCAGTGCTAATGTGTTCAATGACCACTTTCTTTTCTTTAACACGTTCTCTTATGGCTAAGTACTTAATGTCGATGTGTTTATTTCGCCTTCCACTTTTGTTATTCATAGCCATGAATACTGCAGCAAAGTTGTCATAGTACATTTTTAATGGCCTAGAAATAGAGTCCATAACTCTAAGACCAGACACGAAACTCTTCAACCATACACAATGCGAGGTAGCCTCAAAACATGAAACAAACTCAGCCTCCATAGTAGAAGTGGCAGTCAAGGTCTGCTTGGCACTTCCCCAAGATACAGCTCCACCAGCTAGCATAAAGATATAACCAGATGTTGATTTTTTGTGAATCAACGCAGCCAGCATAGTCTGAATCTGAGTAGCCAATCACTTCCAGACAATCAGTCTGACTGTACATAAGCATGTAATCTTTTGTTTCTTGAAGATATCTCATCACTTTCTTTGCAGCTTTCCAATGGTCAATGCCTGGATTGCTTTGATATCTTCCCAAAACTCCAATAGCATATGCAATGTCAGGTCTGGTACAAACCTGAGCGTACATAAGACTTCCAACAATTGAAGCATATGGAATATTCTTCATGTGTTCCCGCTCAAAATCATTTTTCGGGAACTGACTCAAATTGAGTTTGTCGCCCTTCATAATGGGAGCTACACTTGGTGAACAATCTTTCATGTTAAACCTCTCTAAAACTTTGTTAATAAAGGTCTCTTGAGACAAACCCAAAATGTCTCGAGATCTTTCCCTATGGATCTTAATGCCAATGACATAAGATGCTTCTCCCATATTCTTCATATCAAAGTTCTTTGAGAGAAATTGTTTTACCTCATATAGTAAATCCTTATCATTAGTTGCAAGTAAAATATCATCCACGTATAACACAAGAAAACAAGTCTTACTCCCACTGACCTTTTGATATATACATTGATCCATGATGTTCTCTTCAAAACCGAATGAAGTGATGACCTCATGAAATTTTAGATACCATTGGCGGGACGCTTGTTTCAATCCATAGATGGATTTATTAAGCTTGCAAACTAAGTGCTCTTTATCACTAGAGGAGAATCATTCAAGTTGTTTCATGTAAACCTCTTCCTCTAAATGACCATTAAGGAATGTTGTTTTCACATCCATTTGATGTAACTCAAAGTCAAAATGAGCTACTAATGCCATAATTACTCAGAAAGAATCTTTCTTAGATACAGGAGAAAAAGTCTCCTTGTAGTCAATTCCTTCTCTTTGAGTGAAACCTTTGGCAACAAGTCTTGCCTTATGTCTCTCAACGTTGCCTTGTAAGTCTTTCTTTGTTTTAAAAATCCATCTACATCCAATGGCTTTTACACTATTAGGCAACTCAACGAGATCCCAGACTTGATTAGATGCCATGGAATCCATCTCATATTTCATAGCATTATACCATAAGTTTGATTCCTTAGAACTCATGGTCTGTGAAAATGATTCAGGATCATTTGCGGCTCCAATGTTGTAATCTGATTCTTGCAGATACACCACATAATCACTAGGAATTGCTGACCTTTTGACTCTAGTAGACCTTCTTAATATTGCTTCATTATCTTCTTGAGGAACTTGTTGTTCCTCATTAGCAACTTGATCTATAGGGTCATTTTCAACAGTTTGTGGATTTTCAATTACTGGTTATCTAACACTCGTTTGAGCTTGAGGGGTATGCCTGACAATCAATCTTTCACCTAAGCCAGAGGGTTGGACTTCATAGTGATCCTTTTCAAGAGTAATATCTTGAAATTGACCACTCCCACTGATCAAGTCATTCTCAAGAAATTTTGCATTTCTTGATTCGACAATCCTGGTGCTATGTGATGGACAATAGAATTTATACCCTTTAGACCTTTCGGCATATCCAATGAAATACCCACTAATAGTCCTTGAGTCTAGTTTCTTTTCTTGTGGATTATAAATTCTTACTTCAGACAGGCATCCCCAAACACGCATATGTCGCAAACTCGGTTTCCAACCTTTGAATAACTCAAAAGGCGTCTTCGAGACAGCCTTGGTTGGAACTCGGTTTAATATATACACCGTCGTCTTTAATGCTTCAATCCACAATGATTTAGGATGCTTGGAACTAATAAGCATACTTTGCACCATGTCTATTAATGTTTGGTTTCTTCTTTCTACTACACCATTTTGATCCGGAGAATCAGGCATAGTGTATTGGGCAACAATCCCATGTTCTTGAAGAAACTTCGCAAATAGATCAGGTGCTTGTCCATTTTCCGTGTATCTACCATAGTATTCACCACCTCTATCAGATCTCACGATTTTAATTTGCTTTCCACATTGTTTCTCTACTTCGGCCTTGAAAACTTTAAAGGCATCTAAAGCTTCATCTTTAAAACGAAGTAAGTAGAGATACATATATCGTGAAAAATCATCAATGAAAGTGATAAAATATTTTGGACTACTTGCATCCATATCTGGACAACAAATATCTGTATGTATGATTTCTAATAGATTTGAGCTCCTCTTTGCACCCTTCTTAGACTTGTTAGTTTGCTTACCCTTAATGCAATCTATACAAGTATCAAAATTAGCAAAATCCAAAGTACTAAGTACCCCTTCATTTACTAATCTCTTAATTCTCTCGATAGAGATGTGTCCTAATCTTCGGTACCACAACATAGAGGATTCCTCATTCATAACACATCGTTTTAAACCGACAGAAACATGCATAGAATTATAAGCAGCATTATTTTGCAATTCAATAAAGTAAAGTCCATCAAGTAATGTACCGGAACCAATAATTCCAGATTTATTAATTAAAGTAAAATCAGAATTCGAAAAATTAAAGGAAAAACCCAATGGTGCAAGTCTTGATACAGAAATTAAGTTCTTAGAAAAACTTGGAACATAAAATATCCTGTCTAAATAAAAAATAAATCCACTGCTTAAAACTAAATTGCATGTCCCAATGGCTTCAACATGTGAGCTCATCATGTCTCCTGAATAGATGTACTGCTCACTTCCCACTGACTTCCTTAGGTTTTCCATACCCTGCAAGGTATTAGAAACATGGATTGTTGAACCAGAATCAATCCACCATGTGTTATGATTAACATTAACCATATTAGATTCATAACAAACAAAAGTAAATGGAATACCTTTCTTGTCAAACCAGTTCTTAAATTTTAAGCAGTCTTTCTTCATGTGTCCCTTCTTCTTACAGAAGAAACACTTTGACTCTTTCTTAATGACTGGCTGAGCAGGAATGTTGCCCTTATTCTTGGCTTGATCCCCTTTCTTCTTTCCCTGAGCAGTCATGTATACCTTTTCACCCTCTTCCGTTATCAACCTTTCTTCTTCTTGAACATACATAGTCAATAGTTCATTAATTGACCATTTATCCTTATGTGTGTTATAGGAGATTTTGAAATAGGCATACTGAATAGGTAAAGTACATAAAATGTAGTGTACTAGAAAAGAATCTGACATGGTAACTTTCAAATTTCTCAGTTGAGCCACTATATCCCTTATGCGCATGATGTGATCACGCACTCCTTTTATCCCATTGAGCTTTAAGGATGAAAATTGCATTATAAGGGTGCGGGAAAGGGCCTTATCAGATGTAACAAATTGATCATCAATGGCCTTCAAAAGATCCTTGACTTTTTCATGCTGATCAACAGAACTATGGATACTAACAGATATATAAGTCTTTATGAACATCACAGAGAGATGATTAGATTTCTCCAATTTTTCATAAAGATTAATAGCATCTGGAGTGCTAGTTTCATTAATACCCAGTGGTTCAATTTTCCTAATAGCATAGTCAATATCCATCCAGTCTAAATGAAGAAGAATTCTCTCCCTCCAAACCTTATAATTGTCCCTTTTTAATTCGGGAATTTCACACTTAATATCAGAAATGTTTCCAGATTGATTAACTGAAATTCAAACATACATTTTAAATATTCATAATTTGAGACTAAATAAATATAATGTTTTTACCAATGTAAAACATGTATTATGAACCTAATGACATAAAACTTGCCTATGGGCTAAAGTTCTACTCAAATTAGATTCAAACTTATATTAAATTATAATAATTATTCTTCTTAATTCCTGTGGATAAATTAAGAAATATAACCTGATATTTTATCCTAATTAATCATACAAATATAACAAAATTCTTATGGGTAGATTTTATTACATTACGTACGATTAATCACAATTAATGTTTTAAATGTTATTTTAACACTTAATATATAAGTTTAATTAATCAAAGATGTTGTGGGTATTCTCTAATCAATTAAATTATATTAA
>PYAF01000472.1:121404-144643 GCA_007407185.1 Glycine tomentella | reverse complement strand
TTTATCCTAATTAATCATACAAATATAACAAAATTCTTATGGGTAGATTTTATTACATTACGTACGATTAATCACAATTAATGTTTTAAATGTTATTTTAACACTTAATATATAAGTTTAATTAATCAAAGATGTTGTGGGTATTCTCTAATCAATTAAATTATATTAATCACTTAACATTAATTCTTAATAAGAGCTAAATAATTGCACAACATCCTTAATAATGTAAATAAATTGAAATAACATTGCATATAGTTATTCAATAAGTTCATTAATATTAATGTGAATAAATTATTTAACAATATTGTATATTTAAACAAATATCATAAATAAACATACAATTTAAATAATTTAAACACAACTCATAATCCAAACAATTTATTACATAAATAAATCAATTATGAGCAATATTTGAATTAATAATTAATTATATTATTAATTCAAATATATTAAAACATTTCATAAAATGCACATATATAAAATGTAAATATCAACTTGCAATCACTGCAGCGTACAAACCATCTGCCTTTTAGGGACTTTAGTATATCTTATAAAACTTAAATAGTAAAAGGTCCTCCAAATATTTGAACAACAACGTGAACGCTAGCTATAAGCCTTTTAGGAATTAACCACCACAAAGATTGGTGAAGACATGACCCACCATAAAGATAAGAAAAAAAAATATAAACCATGGAAAAGATAACAGAAACTCAGAAGGAAAACTAAAGACGAGACAAGCATTAATGAAGCGAAAAACCATCGTTTTCAACCACCGTAAACCCGTATAAAAATCCGATAGTTTATTTTAAATACTGGAATTTGTATTTTAATTCACATAGCTTAGAAATTCAATTTCTGTATAATTTCAAAGCTTCTTAATAATTAAAACGTTCAAATAAAATACTCATATTTCAATAAAACAATATTTAAAAATATGAGTGTAAAACAAAAATAAAATAGAGGCAAAAACGGACTCTGATACCAAATGTAAAAACATTTATATTGATCTGAACATGTTAACAAACATAAACAATACATTCAAATCATACAGCGGAAGCGGAAATAGAAAGATAAATTTCGGAGGTACCCACCTCCTGCCATTGCTATCAACCTTTAAGTAACCTTCCGAGTTTTCGATGGTGTTTTTTCTAAATAGAAGAGGAGTAGACTTGATGATCTAAAATAGAAAGTGTCCCATTCTATTTATAGAGTTAGTGGATGAACGTGACCAATAAATGAAGCACATACAAAACGATTTTTTTAAAAGATATAGACTAAATATTTAAATATTCTTATCTTTATAAAATAAAAAATATAAACTAAATTTCTAAATATTTTTATCTGAAAATATATAAATTAAATATCTAAACTTTCATTTTTTTTTTATTCTTATCTTTATTAAATATCATTTTTAGAAACAGAAAATTGACAATTGCAGATTTGTTTCCTTTGTAGTTGTTAAGTCGTTGTTCCTCTGTCAAAGTCATTCTCCACATTGACGCCGCACCTCCCCACTACAAGTCCAAACATCGCAATCCAGGTTGACAATGTTTCCTGCAAATTCATTCCTCCACTACCCCAACTCCGACGTTGCGGTTTTGCCGTTATGACTCTGGCTTCGTGACTTCGTCGTCCTGGCACAACATTGTGGCTCCCCCGTTGCCACTTTGATATCGTAGCTCTGATCTCACATCTCCGACTCCGCAAATCTTCTCTAAAGCCTCATCGACATCCTTACCATGAACTGCGTCAACATCTTCATAGCTAAAGCCAATCTGTTTCAAGGGGAGGGGGAAGAGATATTGGAATACAGATCCCAAGTGATAAACTTTGTGTACAAGAACGTCATCGGTGCCGGAGAGATCTCGACGACAGTGACAAGAATGATCTCATGTTCCTTACTCGCTGCCGCTCCACCCATTAGATCTATCGCAGATCTCCCACATCATGGTCTGAATCTACCGCAGAAACAAAAGGGAAGAAAGAATTATCATCGGAGGTGGTGGGTGGTGATGGGGTCGCCGGAAGCGATGGAAGGGCCGCCAAAAATGGTGGAGAGAGAGGGAAGGAGAATGAGGGTAAGCATTTGGTGTGATCAAGATTCAAATTTCTGAAACGTGACACTCAACAGTGATTGGCAACAGTCGTTGTTAGGGAGAGGTTTGTGGGATTGATAAAGTAATGATCAGGAAAAAAACATAAAGTGGGAACAAATGTAGGGACCAAATAGCAATTAAACAGTAATTTATTTGACTTTAAATACATTTTTTCCTTGCAAAAAGACTTGTTTAAAATTATACTAATCAACACGCAAACATTTTTAAAGGAGATATTTGGCTATGTTTTTATGATATCCATTTGGGGCATGTCAAATTAAGCACATTTTGTACGCACCATCTTTGTGGTTATGTGTATGAGAAGGAAGTGAAGGGTGGTGATTTGGATCCTGATTTACAGATAAACTTGGATGATTTCCAGCAGATATTTTATTATGGCTTGGTGTATATGGTTTAGTTGTAATCAGATACAAACTAATGTTTTGGTGGATTGCTACTTTGCCACATTGGATGCTACTAAGCTGATGAAGTTGAAATTTGAAAAACAAATGCTAGCAAATCCTATCATAAAAAAGAACATTTTGCCTTTTTTATCAACCCCTACCATCTTATTACACTTTTAGTCAGTTACTATATTTCTTATAGTGATGTTATAAGTTTCCACACTCATTACAAACAACAGACATGTTACATCAAGGACAACCAAATCAGTAAGCAGGTCAAAGTGAAAATACATTGCCTTATATACAGTTGCAGCCAAGGTCAAAGTCATTCAGAACTGTGAAGAAGTGCAGTTCTGTGACTATCAGATCTTTCAGAATACTTCACTGGCATCAGAGCTGGATCATTGTATGCATTGGCCAACTTGTCATAAAATTCAGTCATATTATGCTCGTTTTGGTCTGCTCTGTCCTTCTTAATCAAACACTGCATATGCGAATATATTCGCTCAAAAGAATATAAAAGGGCAAATAGAAGGGCAATAACTCAATTGAAAAACAGAATAAGCAACAAAAATGCCACTTTGAAGCAGAAGGAAATGCCAAAAAGAAATGAGCTTGTTTTCATAGTATAGTGCAAAAGCTGCTCAGATATTGTCAGGGTTAACACAGTTCAAACCCAACAAGAAAACGATCACCATTGGAAAGGGGCGGACCTACATGTGTATATATATATAAAATATTTTAATATTAATTTTTTTATTTGAGGAGTTTAATTATAGAAATAATAATTTTTAAGTATTAATTATATATTTTTTATTTTTGGCAGTATTTTGTTCACTTTTTTTAGTATTCGTTGTAAAAATAATGAATTTATTTCTTCTTTTTAGATAAATATAATATTTTATTTTTTAATAGTCTTCATTGATTAAAGAAATAATTTCATTTTTTTCTCTTTTATACAAAATATTCGACTGTAAGATATCTTGTATGTTGAGCCAATGTGGTAGCAACCTTAGGCTAGAGTAGAAGATACAAAGTGAATGGTTTCCCTGGATATTCAAGAGACCAGGACTCACCCCACTCTCCAAGGGGGCTATGATAGGGGATTCTTTTAAGTTTCCTAGGTTGGGAATCTTAAATTCCTACATTTGGTATGCATATTTTAAAAATCATTCCCAGGAATCATTTTTTAATTGAGTTTCCATTGAGTTTCCGACAAAACATTCCCATGGAAAGAGGTGGGAATCTAACTTTCACAAGTTAGAAAAAGAGTTTTGCTGTAGTAAAATAATTCAAGTTTCCCATATTACTCTTGTTAGATCATTTAATTTGGTAATATTTAAATTATTTTGGTAAAAATATCATGTTAATATTTGATTTCCAAAATTCTTATATAAATATTCCCCAGAATATTTATGACAAACCAAACAATTTTTAATTACTCCTCCTAATCATGATTCCCAGGGGTACAAAAACACTTCCCATGTACCAAACACCCCCCAAGAGTCTAACCCTCTCAAATGTAAGATAGATCTCTCTCAACCTCCCTTTTTTATTTATAGGCAACATGCCTTTTTTAAATTATTTTAACCTACTAACCTAACTAATTCAGGCTAACTGATATATTGTAACTAACTAAATGGGGGTTACATAACACTGATAACAGAAACCCGAGTTCAAACTAAGTAGCAAAAAAGGTTTTTCTAAGAGAATTACATTTAAACATGAGCCACGATCCATGACAATCATGCAAAGTTAATGTTTATTGGTAAGATCAAACCAAAAGTCTCTGAAATTAGCTTCCTGTAATGTCTCCTTAGGGACCAAGCCAGACAATACATAATAATCACAACAATTTATGGGCATATGGAAAGCATATAGGTTATAATATCATAATCAAGAATCAGATAAATCAGCATTACTTATCAACCATTAACTTACCTCAGCAGGATAATTCTTGAATATAGGGTAGAACCGTTTCTGGCAATACTCATTGAATAGAAGTGTGAGAATTGGAAGAGGAAGAATCAATATGGATGCTAAAGGAAGCTTCTTCAAACCAAAAAGACCAATAGCTATTATATGCATCAGTATCAGTGAAAAAATTGTGGAGCTGTGCACTGTAGGCCAAAACTCTCCTCCAGTCTCATACTTTGGCACATAAACTTTCAACAGCTGTCACCAAAAGATATTTAAGACATCACTAAAATTAGGAATAAAAAAGAAATAAATAATATCAACCATTTATTTAAGACACCATGAACTCCTGTGATAGGAATAGAAGATGGGAAAGTGGGTACTCTAGGAAAGTTGTTAGTTAATAAGATAGTTAGTATAACAAATAGTTAGTTATAACTAACTGTTAGTTAGCAGTTAGAGGGGAAATTATAAATAGGTTGGTAGGGACTTTGGGGAAGGGTAGTGAATGTATTGTAGGATGTTAGTGATTCCTTGAAAATCACGGGTTCTGGAATTAGGAGTTGGAAGCTCCCATTTAATAAAACTACTCTGTCTTTATCTCTCTGCTGGTCCAGTTTCTATCATCCTACTTCCAAGTTTCATCTCTAGATGGCCATCAATTGACCCTTTTACACCTCTAAAGTCATATCAGAGAGAACTCCAAGGGATGAAACTATTAGCATCAGATGGAAAATGATCACCAATTTTTTTTCCCTTTATGCAGAAATGAAGATAGTAAGGCCTAAGGGTAGGGAAAGTTGCAAATAAAATTGTTGGTTAAAACACAGAGCTGAGAGCACTATCCATAAAATGATTTTCCCCTGGCAGACTATCATTTAATAGAATCTATAAACCAATATCGATTGCAAAAGATAAATTTTAGGAACAAATTGTTCTATTCTACAATATCATCTTATCTCAGTTTTGCAACAGCAAAAAAGAGTAAATTAACCATTTATCTAATTAAGCAATCAATCTTAGTGTTTTACACTGAAGAGAATATCGTACAATGGCCTAGAGAGAGAACAACCAATGGGGAGACTGAAAGCCACAATCATGTACAGGTTCAAGATGTTCTATTTAAACTTTTCCCGCCACCCTCCTCCCAAAAGTATAAAAAGCAGTTGTGAGTTACTACAGCAAGTGAGCCTTTATGACAAACATATTAACAATTCAATCAATTTTATATCCTTTGTTTTATTTTTTCATTTTTAAGTGGGAATTCCCAGTGTGCACTTTTCACAAACAGGTAATCTGATATCCAATTGTCTTAGAAATATATCATATCACATAAATGCATATTATACAACAAAAAAGGAACAGAATTGCATGTACTCTGAAGGGAAAAGAAGCAATATGCAAAATGCAAACCTGGTTGCGGAAAATGATGTATCCCAAACAAAAGTAGATCAAGAGAAATGGCAGTATCAGAGGAGCAAGTATGAAGTATGTTACACCAAGAACACCAAAGAGACGAATCCTGGGAATTTCGCTATGGTAAGGAATTAAAGGGGGCTCAAAATCATCATCACTATTTCTACAAAAAGCTCTACTTATAAAATTGGAAAGAAGTGTAGTCAATCGAAAGAGTTCTGATGCTATAGCAGTCCATCCAGAAGTCACAACATAAGCTATGAAGAAGGATGCCTGCACCAAATATATAAAATATTAAAAAATGAACTTCATGTCCTCAAATTTGTAGAATAATATCTTATAATCATCATAAAAGATCTGATTTCTAGTAAAGTGTTTTTAGAAATAAAAATAAATAACATATATATATATATATATATATATATTAGAGAGAAAAGTGGAAAAGGCTAAATTAGGAGATAAAGATGTCCTCCAAAACAAAGTCAAAGAGGCTAAAAAATGCAAGCAACTCTCTCAAAACAACCATAAATAGTACAGAAAGAAACCATAAGCACAATCATATTCCATCCATCAATGCAGGGGAAAAGTGATAACCTTGGTCAACAAGGCCAGAGCCCTGAGTTGAGCTCCTCCCACTGCTTGAGAGATTACGATTTCATGTTCCATTTCACTCACCAAATAGGTTTTTGTCCACCCTCCCTCACAACACTACTCTTTAATATTAATCACCCAATATTAATCACCCAGGGGGAGGCATTCCACTCTAAAAAGGTACACAAATATATCTTCAAAGTTTAGTTATAGATCCTCATTAATCTATGTTCTATGCTACAATTTCATGCTTTTGGTTGGAGTGAAACTCTCACACTTTTAAGGTTTATTTGTTACATCTACATCACTCGATTTGGGATAAGGTTAGGTGTTTGGCATCTATTTGAGTTAAATGGTATATTTAATGAGGTTTTAGGCTTAAATATGTTTTTGGTTCATGTAAGTTAGAGCTTTTTCATTTATAGTCCTTGTAAGTTCATTTTTCTAATTTTAGTTCCGGTAAGTTTTACGCTTTTTTAATTTTAGTCCCTGAAAGTTTTTTTATACATTTTTAGTCCCTGCAAGTTTGCGTTTTTCCAATTTTAGTCCCTGTAAGCGCGAATTTATGAGAACTATAAATGAAAATATTAGAATCTTAATGGGACTAAAATTGAAAAACACAAACTTACAGGGACTAAAAATGAACAAAAAAACTTACAGGTACCAAAATTGAAAAAGTGCAAACTTACATGAACCAAAATTAGAAAAATGAACTTATAGGGGACCAAAAATGAAAAAGCGCTAACTTACAGGGACCAAAAACATATTTAAGCCGAGGTTTTACTAATAGATATGCTGCGTGATTGGGAAGCTTTGTTACATATATTTTCTTTTTTCTTGGTTCTTTTCTATTTTGTTCTTCTATTTAGGAGGATCCTTATCTTCCTTTCTCTCTGTTACTTATTCTCTTTGCCTCAAATCTCAATAGATTTGTTCTTTTATCCCAAAAAAAGGTTATTCTTGGATTTCAGCTAAGAATTATTTCATGTAGAAGGACAAGGCTGCTCCTTTGAGATGATATATAATATATTATTCTTTGGTCATCTTACTCTTGTTTCTCTTTCTTTATCAATGAATTCCTTTGGAATAAATACAAACAGAAAAACTTCACGAAACTCGAATTATTTTTTAAAGTATATTGGAAAATACATTTAGTTCACATGGAAGCACATCTCATGCTTGATCAGTACTATGTTAATGAGCTACACTAGCAGATGGCCATGCTGAAAAGACAAATCAGCTCAATAAGAAAATAGCAGATCCCCAAAAGATCAGAGCATGTGAAGTTTTCCTCATAGCATATCAGCAATTAAAGAACACTTCATCATCTCACTAAAAAAGCATTCTCTCAACATGCTGAGATCCACTTTGCTCCTCTAGCCATCAAATTCTAGCAGCATCTGCACAGTCCAGTTATTCTAGTCCCTTTACTGCAGTTACTCTTTCACAGTCACATTTTTTCTAGGCTGTGCATGACTCTGTTTGTCTACATGCTCGTTGTGCTGTCTCTCAAGTCTCAAGTGCAAGGGGTGCCTGTATTCTTCAGTATTGCATTTCAAGTCATATTTGTTAATCACATGGTTTGTGGAGTCAATTATGATTTAAGTTGTATTCTTCTGATAAGTGTTTTATTTGTATCAAGCTAAGGGATTAGTAAGCTAAGGTTTGAAGTGGTATGTTAAATATTAGAGTTATACTGTGTCAATAATTTGGGCTTGTACTATTCTTGAACATGACCTAGATTATTACTATAAATAAAATTATACTGATGCAAGCCAGAAACAGTATAGGCAAACACAGTAATCAATCAAAAAATGAAGAAAAAAGACAGTGTTATTTCTGTAAACAAGGAAATTACAGCGGATAAATCCTCCTACTGCCACAGAGATATGCTCCTATAGAGAGCTACCGCCTTCTAACATGCTTAATTTTCACCAAGATGATCCCACTACTCTGCCCCTATCCTCTAATAACCGCTCCACACTCCAAATTCTTCTCTAAATTATTCCGGGCCCTATAATACTGTCAGTTTTATGTATCTCAATTATTCAATCTTATTAGTGAAGTATATTCTCTTTTCCCATTTCCATCTAATCCCTAAAATTTCAGTATCAATGATTTCCTCTATTTTGGAACACCCTATTAAAACCTGTTTTAAATAGGGTTGAAGTTCAAGGACAACAAGATTAAACAGTCAGAGACAAGTTACAAGGTGCATATAAACTACAGATTTGCACTTCTGAGACAAAATGCCGGCTCTCAACTATCAAACTTGCAAATTATGATAAAAATGATTTATCTGTTATACCTTAAAAGGTACCACCGTCCTATATATGCATAAAGAAATTATATAAAACATAATTTTTAAAGCTAGGCTTTTAGGTCAAGGCAAATATAAAAACAGAAAATAAAATAAAATCACTGAAAAGTCAGTCTCTATTTATATATAATATTGGATAACTTTGTGAAATTTATGCAATTGTCTCATGGGGATGACAATTAATAACTATTATCACCTGGGATGGTACAGCTTCCGCTAGTATTCTGGGAATCTCTTTTGGCTCAAGAAAGACATTCACTCGATAGAGAGCTGACCCTGATAGGACATTTGCAAAGAAAATGTTCCAAATGGTAAACCATAAAACTTTGGTGCATGCACTTTTTTGTATTTGACTCCATGAAATGTATCCTTGCATGGATGAAAGCATAATCATAGTAGGTGGAACAAATGACAGAAACAACTGAAGAATCAAACTAGGAAGGTATCCGGTTATAACTTGGCTCACAATTGACCTGAACAAATATTGGCAAACTTCAGATGAAAATCCACAACATCGAAATAGTTGGTGCTACAATAAAACAAAACTATTTTCACATAATCACAAAGTCAACTGTTTAAGAAAAGAGAACCATGTATTCCCAGAAAACCAAATGATGCAGATTTGTGCACATCTATTGGGTATTAAGGATTTCTATATAGGACTATAGGATGCAGTAATAAAGAAAAGATAAATGAGCCAATTCTCTGGGTAAGCATCTATGCAAGGTAGTATGAATAATTTGGTTTACTTTATGAGAACAGGAACGACAAGGTTTGAAGTCTTCAACAAATGTCATAAAGGTGATAACATATCAAGAGCCATTTTAATGAAAAGCTTAAGCTGTTAAGTGCAAGCCCATGAATGATTTTTTATCTCTTAAAATTCTCCAATAATTCTGCATATCAGATGAAGCAACAGAACTGGAAAAAGCGGAACACAAAAAGAGGATACACAAACAAATCTATCCCAGAGAAGATGTGCAGTAAATCTCTTACTGAATTCTCATGTGCTCAAGGTAAATACACCACAGAGCAGCAAAGAGAACATGATTCCAAAAACCTCTACACTGAGTAGAAGGAAAAACCTGAGTCAAGAAGACCGACCACAAGATCCCCAACCCCCCGAACACCTCAAACCACAACTGTCACATGATCTCAATTCAAAAACAGTCATTCTTCAACTTCATTTCAATGTCTGGTCTACACATGGATTTGATTCTATAAAGCTTTCTATGCAATAATTGAAATGCCCTCAGAAATCACAGCAGGCATTTTGCCTCTAGCGTAACATCATGAAAGATAGGGATCGTTTCTGATTAAAATAGTTAATATGTTTTGCTTAATATTTGACTGAAATTTTAAATCATTTAGTATATAATTATTCAAAGGGAACCAACTGTTAGCCAGCATGCATTTAATTAATTTCTCAGTCTTGAAAAGCAGGGAAGGAGCAAAGAGCTACTAAATGGAGATTGCCTAAAGTGCTAAAATAAATAATCAATTCAAGAAAAAAGGCACGATGAAATGAAAGAAAAATTGACAACTAAAAATATAGCTAGCCCTTCTTCATTCAAATAACTTAGATAGTCTACCAAAAATGAAAGGTAAAAATATGTTGGCACATTAAAAATAAGGATGCAGTCTGAGATTAAATAACATGACCCATGCAATGAAAATATGAATCTGTTTAAAATTACAACGATATTTCAATGAAATAGACAAGGGAGGTCTGCATGCAAGTGTACTGTATTATATTATGTCTCCAATCTTTCAATGTACGTGCTTATAGAGAAAGATAAAATTAAGGTATGATTTCCCACTTACAGTCTTAGTATGACTTTCAAAAACGGGAACCACGTTTCCAATTGATCCAGATGGGTAAGACCTTGTACTATTGCAACTGGTATCAAAAACAGAACTGTAATAAAAGCACATGCAACATAAACTACCAGCTTGCTGATCCATCTTTTAATGAATGAAACGGTAAAGAAAGGCCAATAAACATCATGAGGCTCAGGAGCTTTCTCAGTAATCCATTCCGTGGGATTGACACTTTCTTGAATGTGTAAAGCTATTGCAGCACCAAATCGTGTCTTAAATGAGACAAAGGCAGCTTGAAGCTCCTTTAAGTAGAAAATGATTACAGAATAAGTGGATGTATTAGACATCACCATAAGACCTATAACAACCTAACTATTAACAAATAATATCTATTGTAGGAAAGAATATCCACGAGCACAACACAACTTTTCAAGATCCAAATCTAGTAATCAACATATTGTTTAAAGGAGCTAATGCTGTTCTAAACAAGATCATTATTACAATAGTTAATCTGATAATATATTTGTTGTTTATGTTTGGTGTTGAATAATAAATAGGTATACCATATTCTTTTCTCTAACAAATCAAAATGTTTTTCATTTAAGCACATAGTTAATGGTTGACAATTCTGGAAACAATTTCATTTGAGTTTCTTTCCCATGCATAATTTCTTTCTCCAATTTCATTTGAAATAGAGTTGGTATATAAAAATGTAGTTCTACAAATATTTTGCTGTCTGTCGCCACATTTTATCATTATTAACCAGATTGCCAATAATGCACAAAACCAAATCTTAATAGAACGATTTAGGTTAAATCTGCAGTGTGAGCCAATTTGGTTTAATGCAAATGATAAGCATTTCAGTTAGTTATTAGACAACATGCAACGGTTTGTTATTAGACAACATGCAACCCAAACCAGACATTAAACAACTTTAGACTTAAGAGGAAACATAGTTATTTTCTCATAATTTCAGTAATGTAGTTTATTAATTCCTAGACAAGATAGTTACCTTTGCTTCTAGTGAGGATTGTTCCATTCTCACATTATCTTCTATATCACCCAATCTCCTTTCATAGTGATCTACTGTATCAACTTTACGGCCAAAAAGTCCCAAACACCCATCACGCCTGTGACTTTCAGGAGCATCATTTTTTTGTTTCAGATGGGTAAGCTTTTTGTAAAGTTTATCTGCATCATTCTTCAAAGAACAAACTTTAATAGTCAAAAGTTAGGGAAGTATTAGAAGAAAGAATAGACTTTAGTTTACAAGAATAAATTTCTTGGAAGTTCAACTTCAACACTCATGAAGATACATAATGCCCACGTCAAACCCAAACACACCACCATTCCCCTCCCTCCAAAAACGAGAGGCTATTTACCGGAAATAAAACAACCATTGGGGTAAACAACTCAAGAAAAAATATTACAGTTCAAGGAAAGGCTGTCAAAACATAAATAAACCCAAAACCTCACCATCAACGGCAATTGAAATATTTTAAGAATAAGGCACACATTGTCTAATCTCCAAAATATTGGCAAGAAGGTTATTTTACCTTTTCAAGGAACCTTTCAACCTCAAAGCTTAAGTTGTTATCTAATGGATCAAGAATTGATTTTAATCTACAAGACTTAATTATCAATATTCAGTATGAAAAAACATAACATTGAATTACATTAAGATATAGATTTGTCACATATGCAACACAATAGAAAACAAGTAGGATTGTACCCAAGGAGTTAGAACAAAATATGCAGTTGTTGGACCATGAATTCATGACATAGTATTTATCCTAATTCCTAACATGATACACAGTAATTTACGGAATGTCGTCCTATTATTTAATCTAACATGAATGTTTTGGAATTTTGCTCTCCTTGCAGTTATGTAGGAGCATAAGACCGATGTTTATAGGATAGGCTAGTTTCCTTAGACTCTAGGATTCAGTTCATGGGTTCTCTCTCTGAGGGAGTTTCTTTGTCAAGGACTTGTTTGCTCTCTTTCCCTAATCCTCCTTCATTGTAATTCTTCTCTCAATGAATTATTCTTTAACAGGGTAAAATATCAATGTTTCACACTTGACAGCAAATACTTGGAAGATATATTCTTCCCTTAATAACAAAGTGAAGCATTATATGGGAGTAATTTATAATGAAAGTTAAGAAACTATCGAGGGAAAGACATTGAATTAGTTGGAGCTCCAGAAAAACACTCACAACAAGACTTTGTAATTTGTTGGTTCGACGGACCACCGAATGTGAGAGATATGTAGAAGGGTGATACTCTTGGAAAAAATGCTCAACAGTATCATGACATGTACTTCCAGGTGGAACAGGAATACCACGAACTAATAAGGTAAACTGCTGAGGCTGAGGCTTGGATGAATAGAAATAAGCAATTCTTTTTGATGAAAGGTACAAATACTCCTGCATATGAAATTAATATTAAACATGACATTCTGTCTCTAACTTTATAAAAGAAGAGGAAAAATATGACAGCATTTTGAAAGCTAACTTGAAAAATAAAACTTACATAATAAAGAAGATAGCAAACAATTCCAGTGAAAATATATGCAGCAGAAAAATGGATCCATAACCTGGATGAAGGCCAAAACTAGGTATCAGAATTTCCAAGTTTTAATTTAGATGAAAACTAAGTAGAAAGCAACAGATAAAAAGAACATTCATGCATCACATCTTTCATTTAAACCTGCTGTGTATTCACAACAGTAAATGAACACATAAAATTGTCTTAAGTATATAGATGAACTTGCATATTTTGGTGAGGAAATGACTTATTTAAAAACCAGGACTTTACAAAATAAATGCATGACAATGAAAATTCAGGCTTCTTAAAGGATTTCAGAAATGAAAGAAGAGAAAATCACAAACTTCAGAAATGGAGTTTTGATATTAACTAACTCAACTGAAAACAGTTACATCTCTAGTATTTATACTAGAGTTGGACAGCTGTTACAACTAAAATTAGTAACTGTCAACTAACCTTAAGTTAGTTGAGTTAACTAACACAACTAACCAATAGTAGTTAAAAAACAGAAAAGGAGTAATTCTACTCTTATACTCTAATACTTCTTAATCTAGTCAAAACTTCCTGTCTCTTTCAAGGGAGACAATGGAGAGATCTGATGAAGATTTGAATTTAAAACAATGATGTTATCTATTAAAATTATAAATAAAAAATACTGAACAAGACGTCAACTTCAGAGAATATCCAACAATCCAAAGTCATTAACTCGAAAATATTTATAGAACTAAATAGAAATCAGCACCCCTAGGTGGGCAATCTAATATGCAGAATGTTACAATATATCGACTTACTCTGAGAATTGGAAATGAACATAGAAACCATAAATGATGCCTGAAATTACATAAACCCTAACACTATTGAAATGCTTGGTCAATATAGGAGCTTAGAATTGACTGTTTCATTTTGATGCATGGAATGACAATATATTTTCACTTCCAGACCCAGCTATTAGCTATAGAGGTGTAAAAAAACAAATTGGAAAGAGATACAGAAAAGTTAAATAAATTGTAATTTGTTTAAAATGTTTTTTTGTGCATAAACATCATGTTGATCAATAAGATTTCTTGTAAAAATTTTGAATTGTACAAACTTTAAAGATTGGGTTTTGGAATTCTTTCCCTCTAAAATTACCATCAACATTGTAACTACTATATCGACTCAACTCGGTCATTTTCACTTTGCTCTGTGAGAACTGAGACCCTGCAAGGGCCATGCAAGTCAGTAGAAGTGTGTGAAATGTGAGCATCAGCATACTTGGATTTAATTGACTTAAAAGACCTTAAAAAATGTCATCGGACTGTATTTAATCAGTTTCATTCAACAAAAGGTAAATCTTGACTATTCATATAAAAACTAACTCCTCCTCTCAAATGAAACCAGGTCAGCAATTAGAGAAATTGAAACCTACCCACATATCTATATTTTATATATATGTATTGTTCTGCATCATGAATAAATAATAAATAATACGTAACAGTTAAGATCATCTAGATTCATAACATTCACCTGTTAGAACCATTGTTGACATTAGAAATACTGAATGAGTCCAAAGACTTGTGCTGAAAATCTGAATCATCACTAAGCTGACTCCCCATATAATTAATCGGAAGAAGAACGAACATGCCAATGATTCCACCAAAAGAAAATACTTTTAAACTGTACAATACCATAAAAAGAGGGAAAAAGGATAAGCCGAAACAAATAAAAAATGTCCTTCAAATAAACAGAACAAGGTCACAGAAAATAGAAAAACGTGTACATATTTTACAGCAATGCAGATAAAAATTGTACTGAACTAATGCTTTCCATTCCAATAAGATAAAACTTAGCTGTCACTTAAAGTAGTTGGTTACAAATTAATATGTTGTATCATTCTGAAAACGTTAAAATTCAATTGAATCAAGTATACAAGCAGCAAAACTTGGTGTCAATCAGGTGAAAAAAAATGAATAAAGATAATTGAATTGAATATACAACAGTGTAAAACCAATAATAATACGATATAGAAAATCCTCTGCTGATGCAGAAATCATCTATGCACATTTACATATGCATAAAAATATATAAACTTAAGCCTAACATTGATCTTTGACACATGTAAATGTAATGCAGGAATTTCCATCAAAATGATTAAAACCTCAAAAGCCCAAGTTAGCTAGTAGATTTCAGTTTGTTAAGAAATGTCATGATACATCTTCAAACTTAGAATCATCAAACATTTTACGTCACCTGAAGATAAATATGCGCATGAAGACAAAAGCATCTAAGCCTGAATTTGATAAAAATTCTTCCTCAGAGGGCTGCCATGCCTGTCTCACCCAACCAGCAGTAGGAAACAACCTTTCCAAGTTAAAATGACCACCCTCTTTAACTTTTCCTTCAGCAACTAAGCGTGGTACATAAACAGTGATATTAACAGGCTGCTTTCTCAATATGGAATATAAGGTGAAAAACAACAAACAGAGGCCAAGATTAATTCCAACAGAAGTTAAAAGGGCGGAAAGAATCATTTTAGAAACTGGGTTCTAAACCAGCAGATTGACTTTTATACCCAATAAAACTGCTGTAGGCTAGAAATCAAACAAATTGAATCCCTTAATGGTTGAACCTGAAAGAATAATATACCATTAATAGATGGAACAGAATCAACATAAAGGTCCTTTGTAATTAGCATATATCATGTGCAAAGTGCAAACTATTGACAATTTAGATATCCAAGATAGCAACTAACTAACAATCATATAGAAAGGCCACCACTTCAGCTCCAACACATGGTAACAATGACAAGTGTGGTATCCTAAAAAAGGTGAGTTTATAAGCTTTAAGTAATTGCAAATTCCTCAATCATTATAAAAATTCAACCCTCAAGTATACTACTTTACTTGGTTGGATTAAAGTTAGGTGATAGATTCTTGCATAAAGTTTTTGAAGAACTGTTGGTTGAGTATATTTCTTCCCCAGGTATCCGATGTCTATATTGTATTTCCCCTAAACCACAAACTTCAAAGGTATATTTTACACTTCACGGGTCCTAGTGCTCCTCAAATCTTAATGATGGAAAAGTTTTAACCCGGGTTCTTTTCTTGCTTCATTTATCTTATCAATTTCTTCATCAATGGGTAGAAGGGTTGTGGCCTTGTGTTATTTTTGGATATGTAGTTGAAAATTTCTCTTTTTTCCATTCATCCTTGAAAGGCAAGAGATTCCGTCTAAGATCAAACCCTTCTTCATTCAAACTATATGTTGGAAAACCTCCTTAATTGTGGTCCCTCCTAGCCCACCTTAGTAGCGGCCTCTTTGGGGTTGCCTGAATTGCAACCTGGACGGTGGTGGTTTAGTCCCACAACGATTAGAGATATGGCCAAATTGAAGTATATAAGTCAGGGGGACAACCCTCAACTTACAAGCCAGTTGTGTAGGGTTGAGTAAACAAAAACTCACAGTATAAGATGGTATCAAAGCCTGTCCTATATCTATTGTTGGACCACTTGCATTGGCACACTCCAGGTTGGAAGTCTTGGGTGTGAGAGCGAGTGTTGGAAAACACTATAGCACTCACTGGACTAATAGTATGACCTATTGCAGACCTGTGCAGACCATTTAAAGGAGCTTATCCTGATATTTATATTATGTGTTTTAGTAAATTCAAAACTAACTGCAAACTGTTTTTGCAGTACCCAGTATATCGAAACATTTGGAACGCTCTTAAACATTTTTTGTAAGCCTTGAAGTTGTCCTACAAACATGGAATAAAATTGTTCAATATATCAGTTCTGGAAAATGCAACACTGAACCTTGGTATAACAATAAAGTTGTTGCCTTCTGACATGGAAGTCATGGGTTCAAATCCTGGAAATAGACTCCCTGCTTGTAGGGATAAAGCTGTGCACATCTATAAGAGGTGAGAGCTTCTCATGCATTAGGCCACCTTATAATTTTTGGGAAAAGCAACAGAGACAGGCCTGGCAGCAATGTGCTTGTTACCTGCTACTTGGTGTATTTGGTTGGAGTTTACTGGAATTCTTTAGGGCTATGTTTGAATTGGCAGAAAGGGACAAAATGAAATAACATTAATTGCCATTCTTTGAACCTGTTTTAGATTGGATGAAATGGAATAGAATTCGACCCACTAGAGTCGATTTAGTAGTGAGGGGTTTGAGTAGTTTGCTCTAGGTCTAAGGGTTTAAACTCCATTGCCACTATTGTACACCTAAAACAAATGAAATAGAATCTTTAATTAAATGTATTTCATTTCATTCCATTCCATTCCATTTCATGCCAAGTAGTTCAGACACAAGTGAATACTATTTCAATTTCAGGATACATGAATTTATGTAGTTTGAAAAGCTAGAATGCCATACACTGCATTGCTTCATTTCTAATGCCATTATTATATTCCATATGGTCATATATATACAAACAAAATCCATCCATCACCCTTAAGTGTAAAAACAAGAAGAACCCAGAAACGCTATTACTTTGAGAATTCAGAGTGGAGCAAGCCAATTTGCTATGTTCATAATTAACAAACTAAGATCATACATACATACACCTAAGAGAAATAAAGAGATAGAGAGATAACCAGGTTGTGAAGCAAAAGAGAGAAGCGTTTGTAGTGAGGTGGTGGTAAGGACAGAAGTAGGAAAGTAATAAGGAAGGAACCGAACTCACTCCAACACAAACTCAACAATGTGTCGTTGGTGTCACTCTTCAATTGAAAACCAACGTACACGTGCTGCTGCCTCGTTTCTTTCTTTATGCCTGGCTTTCTTTCTTTTTTTGTACCCATTTCCATCTTGTTATGGCGTTTAACTCAAGAAAGTAATTAATGCTTACATGTGAAAAATTATTTATTTATTTAGATTCCATCTTTCTTAGCAAATAATTAATACCATAAAGCATGATAATGTTACATAATTATTATTTATTCAACAAGAAAATAATAATAATGTTTTTATGATATATTTTTGGTTTAATTAATTTGTGAATTCCTATATTTTTATCAAATGTTTAATTAGGTTTCTAATTCTTTTTAATTGGATCCCTTAATTTTTTTTAAAAGTGAGTTATCGTGTGATTGTTGTTATAAAAAATTAATTACAAATAAATAATTAGAAGTGTAAACGTTGAATTAATACATCTAAAATGTGTTATGAGTATAATTAAATCATTGTGATAATTTTCTGGAGAGTTTTAATCTTTATAAGAAACTTGTAAAAAAAATTATTTGGATTAAATTGTCTCCTATAGCCTAATTAGCTCATGGAGCTAAATTGGGCTGGACCAAAAGCTCCAATCTAATTTGGGATTTGTTTTTTACATCAGATCAAATTTTAATATACTTAATATAAATATTGCATTTTTGAAAATACCCTTCGTTATAAGCTTATAGGCTTCATACGGATTGACCAATCTATATAATCCATACGAATGAAGGTTACGGATTAGGTAATCTGTATGAAGCTTATGAATTGCAACCTTCGCGTTATTAACACGACACTCCAATCAACTGAGCTAATAAATCAATTATGTTAAAAAATAATTAATGTTGTTACATATAACACTAAATCTTTTAATGTATATTTAATACACATATAAATTTACATAATAAAATTTTGTAACAATTAATTTTGATCTAAAAATTAAAATCATATAAAATCATAAATTTAAATAAAAATCATAGGTTTAATAAAAAAAATTATATTTGTATTTATAGGTATGATAATTTTTATTAAACCCGTAAATTTTTATTGAAACTATGATTTTTATTTAAATTTATGATTTTTATATGTAAATAAATACTTTAATCATTATATCAAAATTAATTGTTACAAAATTTATTATGTAAACTTATATTTGTATTAAATATATATTAAAAAATTTAGTGTTATATGTAGCAACATTAATTATTTTTTAACATAATTGGCCTATTAGCTCAGTTGGTTGGAGTGTTACATTAACAACCTAAAGGTAGTAGGTTCAAGACTTGTACGTGTCATTATTTTAAACTATTTCCTAAAATATAATTAGGCGTATTTTGATGACTCTAGCATAACCCATGCCAACTTTTGCATGCACCTATGACCTAACACACACAAAAATTGACCATGGTAATGTTATATTCTTTCACATTATTTAATTTATTGACTATTGATATATATACAAAATCTGGATATATAAATTAGAATAATAAAGCATAACTTTTTTTAATATCAATAACCATATATAAATATAACATGATGAGAAACTTTATATCTGTAACATGGTGAAACAACTTCTTCTTATCACTTTTTTTATTTTATTTTTAAAACTTGGTCAAGATTAAACTCTTATTTTGTTTCCAAATTAGATGTTAGAACCCTCAAATTTCAAACATCTCTATTCTAAATATATCAATCTAAAACAACAAGTTCTAATCCAAGTATCAACAAAATCCAACATAATTGGTAAATGATTATGATAGACTAAATGTGATCCCAACATGTTAGAAATCAAATAAACACATTTAAATCAAACTAAAAGTGGAAGCGTTAGCCAATCAAAAACTAACATCCAACCATTGTAAAGCTCACATGTATGCAAACTTGTTCAATTTCAACTTTTTTAAACCTTCACTGACTCAACGTAATGGTATTTCTTTTCTGAAGGAGTAGTAGGCTTAGTGATCTAAAACAGTGAGCAATATGTCTTATATAAAACTCTACCCATCATGAAGTTCAAAACGTGGAGATATATTCGAGAATCATAAAATCTTCACACAATCTAATTATGAATGTTAACATTGATATAGGTTTGAATACAACTTGAAAAATGGACCACATACAGTAACAAACTTCATATATTCGTTTTCACTCACTTTGAATAAAAACAGAAAATATTTGTTTCCTAAAATATTGGAAACTACCAACATTCTCCCACTTGGATTTATCCCATTATCAATCATAACAAGAAACCAAATACACAAATCATGGTGATAGGTCCTCTAGATGTATCATGATATATCAAGCCTCTCAATACCAGCTCTTAACTAATGAATAAACCACATGTTTATTCTAGATCAAAACTAATTGATATTTTCCATGATAATTAAATATGTGCACAAAAAAATGAGAAAATATCAAACTGAATAATAGTTTCATCAAAATAATAAATGTACATACTATAAATATCACATCATGGAACCAAGTCTCATTCGTACTACATGATCCTTAAAATTCTTTGGTAACATGCCTTTAGTCAAAGGATCAACCATCATCAACTTAGTGCTAACGTGTTCAATGACCACTTTTTTTCTTTAACATGTTCTCTTATGGCTAAATATTGTCGATGTGCTTACTTCGACTTTCATTCTTGTTGTTCTTAGTGATAAATACCGAAGCAAAGCTGTCACAGTACAACTTCAACGACCTAGAAATAGAGTCTACAACTCTAAGCTCGAGTATAAAACTCTTCAACCATACACCATACGAGGTAGTCTCAAAACAATAAACGAACCCAACCTCCATAGTGGAAGTAGCAGTTAAGGACTGCTTTGCACTTCTCCAAGATACAACTCCACCAGTTGGCATAAAAACATTACTAGAAGTGGATTTCCTGTTATTAATGCAACTGACATTGTCTGAATAAGAGTAGTCAATCACTTCCAAATCATCAGTTCGTCTGTATATGAACATGTAGTCTTTTGCTCCTTAAAGACATCTCAATATCTCTTTTGCAACTTTTCAGTGGTCAACACCTGGATTACTCTGATATCTTCCCAAATCATCAGTTTGTTTGTACATGAGCATGTAGTCTTTTGTTACTTAAAGATATCTCATTACCTTCTTTGCAACTTTCCAATGGTCAACACATGGACCACTCTGATATCTTCCAAAAACTCCAACAACAAATGTACCAAACCTGAGCATACATATGGCTTCCAACAATTGAAGCATATGAAATGTTTTTCATGTGTTCCCGCTCAAGGTCATTTTTCGGGCATTGACCCAATTCAAGTTTATCATCCTTTACAATGGTAGCTACACTTAGTGAATAATCTTTCACATTAAACCTCTCTAAAACTTTGTTGATATAGGTCTCTTGAGACAAACCCAAAATGCCTCAAGATCTTTCTCTATGGATCTTAATGCCTATGACATAAGATGTCTCACCCACATCCTTCATATCAAAGTCCTTTGAGAAGAACTTTTTAACTATAACCCACAAAAAAACGTGGGTTGGGTTGGCATTATAAACACACTTTGAGAAAATGGGTCGGGTCAACCCGGTCCACTAAAATGTGGGCCAAAACCGGGCCCAGGCCGAGCCAGCCCACCAGGCCCACAGCCCACAAAAATTTATACAATATTATATGCTGTCACACACACTGCAGTGCTAGATTGAGTCCACACGAAATAAAAAATTAAAAATAACAATTTACTGTGCATTTGGGGCTTTGGGCAGAGATTGCAGAGTGATATTTTTTGAGTGGTTGAGATTTGAGAATCAGGCCATCAGGGTAGAGTGAAGTCTCAACTCTCAAGTCTGTGAGGGAGCTTCAGCGTTCAGGCTTCAAGGTAGAGGGAGACCGGAGATCGAGATCCACGTTCGGCATTCAGGCTTTGAATCCGGGTTCGGCGTTCAAGCTTCAGTGTCTTCAGTGTTCAGCTTCAGCGTTCGTCCAGCACTCCTACGACTTCGTCCTTTCTTTTTCCGGCACGGCAGTGGCTACACCTTCCACCTTCAGGCTTCAGCGTTCGTCGTTCCTGCTTCCGGCACGGCGACACCTTCGTCCTTCCTTTGACAGTTTCGTCACCGAGCTTCCACGGTTCTACCTTCATTCATCTGCACCTTCCGCATTCCTTCCATAACTGGTGAGCTCTGCTTCCTGCATCCTGCTGGTGTGTTGTTGATGTTGTACAGTGATTTTGAACCAAGTCACATTTATGGTGGGGGTGGGGGGGGGGGCTAACTATAAAAAAAACCCTCTCTTCTATTTTGACATGGTTGTGAGTTGTTAAATATGCATGAAAGGTGTTGATTTAACTTGGTATCTTATACATACCAACAAGAGATTCTGTTTTGCAAGTCAATTATTGTTTAAAGGCTGCTAAAATAGAGATGTACGATAAACCATTTTTGTTAAGAAACAAATATCTTGTTGATGTGTCTAGATGTACACTGTAAAGCTGTCTAATACCACTGATTGCTCAAACATTTATTGAAACCCCATTAGAGAAAGAAAAAGGAAACAAACAGGTGTATTAGATTGATCATGCTGCAACTAGATCTACCACTAGGTTGGTATCGTGCTGCAACACTATACAACAATGAGAACTGTTGATGTTATGATGGTGCCATCAAGATAAGGTCATTGATTTCTTAAATTTATGAAAACTTGCTCCTGAAAAATCCACTTGTGGCATCTCAATAAGACAATAACTTGTCATATATAACATACATGCACGTGCACTATAACATCCAAGGTAATAAAATATTCAGTTTGACATCCATAGATAATTTAGCCAACTATTATTCTAGTATGTTTGCAGTTTAATTTCTGAATTTTTTCCGTTCATACATTCCATGTGTATGATATTTGGCAAGAGAATATGAAACCAAAAATTAAAGCAACAGAAAATTTTACCAAATTGTACTTTACCTTCATTTGAATGGTTTTAATAAAAGAGTGGATGATTGTTGCGCGATTACGGCAAGTGCACCGATCGTTTACAAGTAATAAAGTTCAGGTAAGTAAAGTATCGTCTCCACAGGGATTGGGGTAATTTCACAGTAGATTTAACAATATGATTGAAATCAAAAACAGAAAATATGCAAAAAATATTGTGAATTGGTTGATTGGTTGTGTGACTAAAGAACAATCGTAAGAAAATATGCATTAAATTGATTCGAAGAATTTCCAATGGATAAAGAACTGTGGTCAGGTAAAATCCCTTATAAGCGTCACCTCTTTCACTTAACTGGTCATGTTAACTTGAAGTTTACATATGAGATATCTCTCCTATATTCGTAAATCCTAGATAACTAGCGATTTCACCCTTTAATTCGATCAAGAACCCTAAACCTTTAGCGATTCTGTCAAATTAAGCATGCAGAGAATAAATCATATGGGTTCGTGTTATGATTA
>PYAF01000472.1:96622-116522 GCA_007407185.1 Glycine tomentella | reverse complement strand
CGTGACACTCCAGAACTTGCTTCCCTTGTTATTTGCTCTTAAGTCCCTCTTTTTGGCCTGCAAATGCTTAAATGATATTAAATTGCTTGAGACAATTAAAAATACTAAAGATAACTAATTTTGAAACTATTTCCTAACTATTTAGTTAAAATATAACCTAAAACTAAGCTAGAAATAAGATGTGTTTGCAACACATCAATGATCCAATGAAAGGGGTCGAGACTAGCACCTGAGCACCTCTTTGACTTACAAACCAACAGTGGATGATCCAATGAAATTAAGCATATTTATACACTTTTTTCAGTTTATTGTTATAGATCCTTTGCATCCTGCATCCACCAATTTTATTGTGAATTTGTTCATCTGCATCTGCATTTGTTCCTTGTCTCTCTTGAAAATGATGTATTTTATATTGTTATATAATTGTTATATATACATTGTTATATAATTTTACCTCTTCTAATAATCTTTAAAGATCATGTGCAAGACTCTTTAAAAGTCAATTTTAACTGATTATCCTTGCTAAATTGTATATATACACATTGTACACCAAAATAATTGTAAATATTGAAAACATATAAACACAAAATTCTTTTTTTTTATTTTTTTTATTTCACTAACCCACTTTAAAGTGGGGTGGGCTAGGATTTTCAACCCACTTTGTAAAAGTGGGCCAGCCCGATCCATTTTTTTGTGGGGTGGGCCAGCTCGGCCCATTTGGGGTGGGCTGACCCACTTTGCCATCCCTAATCATTAGCCGCAAGCAAAATATCATCCATATATAAAATAAGAAAACAAACCTTACTCCCACTAACATTCTGGTATATACATTGATCTATGATGTTCTTTTCAAAATCGAATGAAGAGATAAGCTCATGAAATTTTATATACCATTGATTGGAAGCTTGTTTCAATCTATACATGAATTTATTAAGCTTGCAGACTAAGTGCTCACCATTACAATGTTGTCTTGTGAGTCTTTCTTTATTTTAAAGACTCATCTACATCCAATGACTTTTACACCATTAGGAAACACAACAAGATCCCAAACTCAGTTAGATGCCATAGAATCCATCTCATCTTTCATAACATTATACCAAAAATTCAATTCCTTAGAACTCATGGCTTGTGAAAACGTCTCATGATCATTTTTGCTCCAATGTTATTTTGATTCTTGTAGATACACTACATAATCACTAAGAATTGTTGACTTTTTAACTCTAGTAGATCTTCTTAATGTTGCATCATCATCTTATTGAGGACACATGTTCATCATTAATAGCTTGATCTACATGATCATCTTCAACAAATTGTGGAACTTCAATTACTGGTTGTCTAACACCCATTTGAAGTTGAAGGACATGAATGACTACTAATCTTTCACTTGATCTAGAAGATTGAGCCTCACAGTGATCCTTTTCGAAAGCAATGTCTTGAAATCGATCACTCTCATTGATCAAGTCATTTTCAAGAAATTTTGCATTTCTTGATTCCACAATTATAGTGTTACGAGATGGACAATAGAACCTATAGCCCTTAAACTTTTCAGCATATCCAATGAAATACCTACTAATAGTCCTTAGGTCTAGTTTCGTCTTTTGTGGCTTATAAATTTTCACTTTAGACAGACATCCCTAAACGCATATATGTTGCAAACTAGGCTTCCAACCTTTGCATAACTCAAAAGGTGTCTTTGAGACAATCTTGGTTGGAACTCTATTTGATATATACATGGTTGTCTTAAATGCTCCAATCCACGAGAATTAAGGAAGTTTTGCATTACTCCTTATACTTATCACCATATCCATTAAAGTTTGATTTCTTTTTTCGGCTACACCATTTTAATCTGGAGAACCAGACATCGTATATTGGACAACAATTTCATGTTCTTAAAGAAATTTTGCAAATGGACCATATGCTTGTCCACTTTCTGTTAACCTACTATAATACTCTCCACCTCTATCTAATCTCACAATCTTAATTTATTTTCCACATTATTTCTCTACTTTAAAATTTCATCCTTAAAACGAAATAAGTAAAAATACATATACCATGAGTAATTATCTATACAAAAAATATATGGTAGACCAAAAAATTGAACCAAAGATCTAAATTATATTTAGTGAATCAACTTATCACCAAACTTATTATGATTAATTATTAAATTTGTAACATAATTACTACATATACATATATTTTATGTTACTTATATCCATTAGTGTAATTCAATTACCAACTTACCAACTCAATGTTTTAATGATCCATTAATCTCATTTCTTCATCGGATCAATAACATACACAATTTTTAAGTTTGTGATTTACTCAATAAATAAACAAATAAAAATAATAAGAAAAAGTCAAGTGCCCATCCTAATCATCCTCCACAATTTCCCCCACTAAACACAAAAATTAGTTAAACTAGTAATTTAAAGACAAACCCTTCCATTCCACCAATTACTCGAGAGAATATAAGCTCTCATCATTCGCCATTTCGCTGTCCACTAATTTTCTTTTTTCCTGCGTTGTCGTTTTGATCCCTCCCCCAAACGAAACGCAGCCTCTCCTCTTTCGGAACCTTGGCCACCCTTCTCCGGCCAAATTCCCCGCGGTTTCTCGAACCTCCGACGCCATCTCCGGCCACCGCAGGTACCTTCGCCACTTCCGATCTCACGCTCTCTTTCTCTCTCTCTCTCTCTCATCACTTTCCAATTCTCGCGTCGCCGATCATCCTCCTAATTTTTGCGCTTCCGCGTTTGAATTAGGGTTTCGGCGACGGATTCTCGATCCCTAGGTTCAGATTTCGTTTTGCTTAATTGGCTGATAGGTTCTTTTTATTTTATTTTATTTTGTTTCGTTTTGTTGATCGTGAATTGAACAGAGAGTGAAGAAGGTCGTGGACGATGAGCAACGTGTTCGAGGGATACGAACGCCAATACTGCGAGCTCTCGGCGAATCTAGCGAAAAAGTGCACTGCTGTTGGTGTTCTTAATGGAGGTACTAGAAGATTCTAACTTGATCTTACTTTTGTTTTTTTATTATTAACGAGTTCTCTTCTGTAGATGATTTAATCTGTATTTGATTGTATAATGTATAGTTTCAGTTAATTTGTTAAGTTCTGTCGCTGAATATAGTCTAAAAGTTTGAGTTCTTAGTTGTTTTTTCTTTTAGAATATGATTAAAATTCCTTTATTACAGAATTCAATTACCTTGCATGAATTTGGATAGTGGCATTTAGTGTGAATTAGGATCCTTTCAGTTATTGGTGTGTGTATGGCTTCTTTTGACCCAAAAAAAGTATTGGTGTGTAGCTCCTGGTGGTAGAAATTCCGTCCAGAAAGTTTCTCCTCTTGATACTTTCCTAAGCCTCACAGCTCCTATTTGTTTTCTTTGGTTACGATTGAAGACATGACTGTATTTGTATCTTCCTATATATGGCAATTTTAGAAAAATCTCTTGGCAAAACGCCTATAAACAAAAAGTACCAATTTGGGGGGTCTTGCTAATGTGTTAGAGTTGCAGTCTCTATGGTTTTATTACTTGACATTGTAAGCTCTGATTAGGAGCAGAAACTTCATTTTGTGGATTTTGAACATTATTGTATTATAAAGGTTAACAATGGCAATAAGTAAAGTCACCTTTCTATCACTTCTGTATCTTTGTACTGTACCATTTCAGAACTTGTTTTTCTCCCATTATGTTTGACGCCCACCTTGTTTTTGTTTTCTTTTGTTAGTTGAGTGGGTGTGGGAAGCATTCTAGTGCACTCATCATAGAATAAAGTGAATTCTAATACTCATTTTGTGTGACAACAGTATTTGGCTCTATCAATTCTTATGGGTTTTAACATATTCATGTAAGAATGTCTTAATTCTTTAAGTAGTGAACTACAGGAATGACAAACAATTGAAAGCCTTAATTGGGATGGAGTAAACATTGAATCTTATGATTTATTTTGGAGTAATGCATATTCCATTATAATTTTTTTTATCATTTTCTGTTTGTCTGCAGAGCAAAAGAAACAGAAAGTTTCTGAAGTAAAGGCTGGAATTGATGAAGCAGAAGCTTTGGTACTTTTTTTTTTTTTTTGGTACTTCTTTTTCTCCATCATTAGGAAGCTGGCTTTATTTTTTCTGTATTCTGGGGTTCTGATATGGTTTAGCTCATGAAATTGTAGATTAGAAAAATGGACCTTGAGGCAAGAAGTTTACAGCCAAACATCAAGGGTGTGCTTCTTGCTAAGTTGCGAGAGTATAAATCGGATCTCAACAATCTTAAAAGTGAAGTTAAGAAAATTGTATCTGGTAACTTAAACCCTTTTGCACGGGATGAATTGTTGGAATCAGGCATGGCAGATGCTATGACGGTATGATTCATTTATTTTGACATCCACTTTTGGTATTGGTAATTTGGTATTCAGAGATGATTAATTTTGCTGTGAAACTATAACAAGGAATTAATTTGATCATCCTTTTTCTTTGCAGTTATATACTTTTCTATTAAAATTAATAGGTTAGGTGATGGCTTATTGTTGCTGATATTGTTTCTCCCGGTCAAGCAAACCACATCCCTCCCTCATTCCTATTTCTTTAGGCATTGCAAACATAAGTCGATATGTAGTTCAAATTTGAACTGTTACATTAATGATCTCTGAGTCTTCTTTGAAGCTATTTGAATGGAAGGGACAGGGATAAAATTAAGATCAAAGTATGTGGACCAAAATAGTATTGGATTCTTATTGATCAATAAGTAATTTGTCCATACTTTGTGTTTATTATGATTCCACGTGTTCTCTAGGTTGATGACTATGTTCTTTATAATCACAATCATTTATGACATGAAGTTCAAACATTGAAACAGAAATCTTTAATGGTAGATAAATTGTAAAGAGTAGTTATGACCATAGTTGTGAAACCCAATTTGGTCATTGACCCGGTCGAGGTAGTGGGTCAGTGGTCTAACTGGTGGACCAGTAATTGGCTCGGTTTGACCGGTATATATTAAAAATTCAAAATTATATATGTATCTATTATATATAAGTATATAACTAACATTATTTAAGTAAGAAAAGTCCATCCATACTCCAAAATCTAAATTAAAAAATATATTTTTTTTCTTCAAAAAATTATTGTTTTTCATTTTTTTTTTTAAAAAACGGTCGGGTTGGACCGGTCCAACCGGGATCCGGTGACCAACCGGCCAGGTTTGACCGGGTCAACTGCGTACCGGTCCAAAAGCGGAACCGGCCTGGTTAGGCCACCGGGTCCCGGTCTGGACCGGGTTTGATAACACTAGTTATGAGACAACTAAAATTAGATCTTTTGAGGTCAAATGTAAGATTAATTGTCTAGAAATGATCTTAGAATTTTTATTCAATTGATTCCTTTTATGTATTTGATGATCATAGCAATTTTTTTCTAATTGATTTGCTTCTGAGATTTGGTTGTTACTTGTTCCATTGTTCTGTGGCCAATTTGTTGTGGCCATGTTTTGTGATATAAGTACCTTTTCTTTAAGGTACAATCGATTCTCTCATTAGTCCTGTATTTGCCTAGGATGGGCTGTCCATTTTCACATATAATGTAGACAAGTGTATTCACATTTAACAATATTAGTTTGTTCTCTATGCAATGCAAAGGTAACTTTATACTAATTTTAAAAATTGCAATGGTTTATATTTTTATTAATTATATTTAAGTAATTTAGACTAAGTAAAATTGTTGATAAGATACAGATCTAATTTATTATAAAATTAGGATAACCGTTAAAGGTTTAATTTGACCATTAATGGATAAATAGATTTTTAGTATGTTTAACTTTTTCTACTAGTAGATGCTTTGATATCAAATAAATTTTTGGCGTATGTTTAACTGGTTGGTGAGACCTCCGAAATTTATATATATGTTAGATTATAAATTTGCTTGGCTACTTTCAGGCCAATTGTGCCAAATGGCACTTCTATTGTCTGATTTCCAGATATGAAGAATGATTTTAAGCTTAAATTCAATCTTCATTTCTGATCTCCCAATTTCTTGGATTGGCAACGCCAAAGCTGACACCAATTTCTAATGTGAATACATTAGGCATCTGCTGATCAGAGAACAAGATTAATGGTGTCAACTGAGAGGTTGAATAAGACCAGTGATAGAGTTAAGGATAGTAGGAGAACAATGTTGGAAACAGAAGAGCTTGGTGTCTCAATTCTTCAAGATTTGCATTCACAGCGACAATCTCTATTGCATGCACATGACACGGTAATCTTTTTTCTCTCTTGTTCAATAGATGACGTCCTTTCAATTCTATTAGTATTAGTAACATGATATAAGAATTTCAATTTTCTATTATAAGTAATTTCACGTGAAATATAAAATGTTCTTTTTTCCTGAGTAGAATGAGCAGTATCAATAGTGATGAGAACATAAAAGTACATATCCTTTGATCTACTGATGGTTGCATTCCCTCATGCAGCTCCATGGAGTGGATGATAACATAGGCAAGAGCAAGAAAATTTTGACCAACATGTCAAGAAGGATGAACAAGAACAAATGGGTTATTGGTGGCATTGTTTTGGTCCTGGTTATAGCTATCATCGTGATCCTGTACTTCAAGCTTTCTAAATAGCCAATGACAGACCTTTCCTTGTAATTGCCATAAAGGTCGCTAAGATACAAGGATTACCATTATTTCGCATTGTTCCCCAGATTATGATTTGCGAGTGTTCGGACAAAGATGATGCTGTGCAGTGCTGCCAGATGATTTCATACTGTTGGCTTCTTTCAATGTATGTATCTGATGATGGGTTTGGCATGTATGGAATACTGGTTTGGATTTCTTTATGGCCAGTTATTGCATGAATGTTAATCGTGAAACCAGAATTCTTTGTGGTTATGCTGTTCAAATATGAACGAGATTTGGTTCTAATCCAACTTCTGAGTTTTGTATATTATAACATGCGTCTGAAGTATTGAAGAGTGAAATTGCGGACTACAGTATAGGGTCTACAAAAAGTAATTAAATTTTTTACTACATTTAGGATACGTTTAGATATAATTTAATTAAATGTTTAATAAACATTATTATATGATTGCTTACGAAATTTATTACAAGAGTCAAACTATTTTAACAAGTCCAAATAGTAAGTTCTTGTTTTATCAATACGAATTATTAGTCATTGAAATTGAAAGTGATCATTTTATATACGTTAATCTTTCTGTCAATGGTTATTGCGGAAGTGTAATGGAAAGCATGATGAGAAATGTTAATCAAAAACATGTAACATAGTTATGCAAATTACGACGAATTACTTTTAAGATGGCAAATTAATATCGTATGGCATATTATTTACATAAAAGGTATTCTCTCAATTTAATAGTAATAGAAACACGTTTTTCGATTTTCTTTTAATCTATTTTGTTTTCATTCATAACTTAGGCCAAACAAAAATGCAACATTAGATTGGAAGAGTGACCCAAACGTTTAGAGCTTTTCATGAGGGTATTGAGGACTTCGATAGAAATAGGAAGAGAATAGAGTTAACTAAAGATTAGAGCTTTCCATGAAAATCCAAGAGAGGAGAAATGTTAAAATTATGATCTAACTTTAAGATTCTTTTTACCTGGGTTTTGACTTTTGACTGTTTAAAGGAAAGAGATTAACCACCAAACATGCGAATTAATTGACATGAGAACATGAGATTGAGTTCGGGTCATAGGTGGAGGATGTTTGTGGTTTAGACCAAATAAAAAAACAAAAGGAAGGAGATGAAGGATGGGGGAAACAATGGGTGAAAAGTGAGAAAAGTATTGAGATTTTTTTTCAAGTCATTGGTGAGATAGTGCACATGCAATTATGCAAAGCACAATTTCTGAATACTTAACCTCTTAACTCCCAAGCTCCTCATAATTACATGACCCCATAACTATAAAGCCCAACTATTTATCTAACTAAAATAATCATCATATTATGGTATGAGATGGTCACACCACACAACAACATTGTGCTCTCCTCTCCTCCTCCGGCGAGCAACTCCACGCCGCCGCCTCCTCTCCTCCCCCTCTCACTTTCTCCTTAACGCCCTCCTCCACGTGCTCCCTCCCTTACCACGCCCGCAAACTGTTCGACCGAGTTCCCCACTCACACAAGGACTCCGTCGACTACACCGCCCTCATCCACTGCTCCCACCCCCTCGATGCCCTCCGTTTCTACCTCCAAATGCGCCAACGCATATAATGACCCAAGTTTTGTAAAAAAAAAAATATTATTATTTTATCTTGCGCTGATAGCTTGACACTGTAGCAAATCTGGCGCTGATAGCGTGACACTGTAGCTGAAGGCCAATTTTCATTGAATTTGGCGCGATTAGCGCCAGGATTTGATATGTGGCGTGATTAGCGCCAGAAGTGCTCCAGAAAGTCCGTTTTCTCTGGATTCTGGCGCGGATAGCGCCAGAGTGGCGCCAATAGCGCCAGAACTCGTGCTGTGGGGCCTATAAAAGGCCATTTTCGCGATTTTTGAGGGAAAAACCTTCCCTTCTTCTTCCTCAGAGCTGTTGGCTGCCATTGTTGAACTTTGGAGCTTCATATCTCCTCCATACTTCATCTAAACACTTCATATCCTGCAGGAAAGTTGTAAGGAACTACTCCATGAGCTAGATTTTAGCTTCAATCCTTAGAGGAAACCATCGATCAGAGAGATCCCTTTCTCTAGGGAACTATGGAAAGCTTGAGTTTTGAGGAGAAAGACGACGATTCAAGGACGATAAGGCTTGGAGAAGTGATCTTCCAGCTTTCCTCGACAGTTTAGAGGTAAGAAACTCAAGTTTTACATATTGATTTGTGAAATGGTTCTTGGGATGAATAGTAACCAAATGGTGTTAGGGCTGGAATTAGGCTTGGATTCTTTATAAAAGTATGATCAGGGGGTTGTTTTGATGAATACTAAGCTTTGAATCATGACTTCTGATGAAGTTTGGTTTTGCCCCTGAGATATGTATGAGTAGGAAGAATGTTGATGAAATGGAAGGTGTTATAATAGATATGAGCCTTAGTGCCTTTACAAAAGTTGTTCAGGAGACTGAATAAACGGTGAAAACGTGTTGAAATAACCATTTTAGTCAAGTTGGATAATCATTGATATATGATTTGGTTAGATCATTGAATTGACTTATGCAGAGTCTTTGGGAGACTCTAGTGCCTTGGTTAAGTCGAGATAGACCACTGAGGGTTTGTGAGTTATCTATAAGGTGGTTAGTTCTGATAATCTTAAGATAGATGACTAAGGGTTTAGCTGGGAAGGAATGATGTTTCCTTTCAGTTTAACGATTGAGAACCGTTGCTATTTGCTTATGCCTTGCGAGGTTGAGTTGGTTCATGATTGTTTGTGTGCCTTTGTACAGGGCGAGACACCGAGGGTGTCAGTGGCGGAGACCACAGTCCAAGGATTGGACAACAGAGCACTGTCTTGCCAGGTAAGCTCTTTGTTCTTGGGAGTGTTTCCCACTGTTTGTGTTCCACCATACTTCGAGGGAGTAATGATTATTATATATCATGATGCATGTGTATTGAAATTGTGTATTACTGTTTTATTGAAACATGTATTTGATGATAAGATGAACATTGTGATAGTGTTCTGTGACTGATGATAAGATGAACACTGTGATAGTGTTCTGTGCTTGAAGATAAGATGAACACTGTGATAGTGTTCTGTGATTGATGATAAACTAAACACTGTGATAGTGTTGTGTTATGTGATTGATAATAAGTTAAATACTGTGATAGTATTGTGTTATGTGATTGATGAGATTCTCTGCCCAGTAGAATAGAGTACTATGGATTTTCGTTGGAAATGTACCTGTCACAGATGAGCTTCCCTCAGAATTGCCATAGGTATCCAATGAGGTCTTAAGGGAATGTACCTATTCAGATGATCTTCCTTAGGCATTGGAATAAGTCCTAAAGGAATGTACTTGTTCAGATGATCTTCCTTAGGCATTGGATTAAGTCTTAAGGGAATGTACCTGTTCAGATGATCTTCCTTAGGCATTGGAATAAGTCCTAAGGGAATGTACTTGTTTAGATGATCTTCCTTAGGCATTGGATTAAGTCTTAAGGGAATGTACCTGTTCAGATGATCTTCCTTAGGCATTGGAATAAGTCCTAGGGGAATGTACTTGTTCAGATGATCTTCCTTAGGTATTGGATTAAGTCTTAAAGGAATGTACCTATTCAGATGATCTTCCTTAGGCATTGGGATAAGTCCTAAGGAAATGTACTTGTTCAGATGATCTTCCTTAGGCATTGAATGAAGTCCTGAAGGATTATACCACTGGGTGGATGATCTCTCTCAGACCATGTGATATGTGTGTATCTATTATATTGTTACACCTGTGTTATGATGTACATGTGATGTGTTTGTAAAGTGATGGCTAAATGATGATGATATATTTTATAAAAAGGGTGCCGATGAACCCTTGAGACATATGTATATGTGACAATATGGCGTGAGAGCAGTGGTGGCTGGATTGTATGTGGTGCCAATTTTAATATTATGTGTCATGAAAGTGAACCAGGGGGAGGAAAGACCTCCAAGAACCCTGAGTTTACTGAGATTTTTATCTCACCCCGTGTGTGGGGATTATATTTTTGCAGGTGTAGTATCTAGCAGAGATGATGGATCCCAGGGCGGAAGGCCCAGTAGGGACAAGAGTGGTAAAGCTGCTTGGGCAGTGTTTTGAGAGCTCTGAGGCTCACTGTTGTAGATATCATATTGAGATAGGTAGTTTCTAATTCTCCTGACATATCTGTATAGATATTGTTGATGTATCTGCCATTCCTCTATGTTATCTGGATCCATAAGGGCTAGTTGTAGTTGTGGCATTCGTTTATGTTTCGTGGATATGTACCATACATAATGAATCAAGAAATATGGTTTTGAAAATGCTTCCGATGATTTGATTAATTGTTTTAATTAATTATGCGCTTATCTGATTAAGTAATATGTTAATACACCGGATACATACGGGGTGTTACAGCGCGCCCTCCCCCTTGATGGGGTGGCCTTAATTTGTGCCCTCGGCGCGTGTTCAAGGCTTGGTGACAACAACCTCGTGCCTCAAATGCACGTGGTTGTGGGGAAGTGTGGGTTTTTGAGGCACACCAAGGTTTTGAATGGAGTGATGGACGATTATGTCAAGTGTGGGCTTGTGGGTGAGGCTAGAAGGGTGTTTGAGGATATTGAGGAGCCTAGTGTTGTGTCTTGGACTGTGGTGTTGGAAGGTATCGTGAAATGGGAGGGTGTGGAGAGTAGGAGAGTGGTGTTTGATGAAATGCCTAAGAGAAATGAGGTTGGTTGGACTGTTATGATAAAGGGGTATGTTGGGAGTGGGTTTACAAAGGAGGGTTTTTTGCTTCTTAAAGAGATGGTGTTTGGTAACCAACCGAGATTGATTCTGGCAAAAGGGCTAGTCTTGCAGAACTTAATGAATCAAGGTTGGGAGAGGTGACTACATTTAGTACCCAACAATGCCTTGAACGTAATTTACAATACAGTGAATCAAGGTTTGAATCCTCGCAGGGAGAGATATCCACATTCCATGTTCAAGAGTGTGTTGAACATGATTGCTTCCAAAGAAAGCTACCTTGGGGGAACCAAAAGGAAAAGGAGATTGTTTTTTGTTGTGGGCTTGGGTTGAATTCAGTTACTTTATGTTCTGTTTTGTCTGCTTGCTCTCAATCTGGGGATGTGAGTGTGGGAAGGTGGGTTCATTGTTATGTTGTTAAGGTTGTGGGGTGGGATTTGGGTGTTATGGTGGGGACAAGTTTGGTTGACATGTATGCCAAATGTGGGAGGATAAGTGCTGCTTTGATGGTGTTTAGGCATATGCCAAGGAGGAATGTGGTGGCATGGAATGCCATGCTTGGTGGGTTGGCCATGCATGGGATGGGGAAGGTTGTAGTGGAGATGTTTGGTTCCATGGTGGAAGAGGTGAAGCCTAATGCTGTGACTTTCATGCTTTGTTAAGTGCTTGCAGCCATTTGGGTATCAGAGCTACCGATTTGAAGAATACATTTCTAGTAGCTTCCCTGGTTAAGCAATATTTACCACACGAATTCTGCAATAAATATATGTAACCAAAGAGCACAACAACAATATCCCAAATAAAAACAACGTATTCTAGTGAGATCACATGGTCAATCTGGTGTCATAGGAATCAAATTATTTTTTGAGGGGGAATCCTTGGATTTCAGTGAGACTATTGTGCAAATTAGATTCAAATCTTGGCCTTGGCTTTCAGCAAAGATCCCAATTTCGCTTTCTTTTTTTACGAATGGTATGTGAACCCATCCTTGTGTATTCGGGCTTTCACATAGTATTTTTGGGTGGTGATTGACTCTCTGAGGAAGGCCATGTGAACTGAATCATCTGCAAGGTAATAGAAGTGTTGCAACAACTGAAACAACACCATACAAGCAACATATATGCTCACGTTTGAAGTGTCAACCATTAATTAGTAGGTCAACTAGTCTACTGTCTATTCCTATATGTTCCATAAATATCTTTATTTTTCTTAATTCTTTCTTTAACAACCATATACTTTATGTCAATAACCTGTTATTGTGGGAATATATCACTATTGAGTTATTGTCACAATAAATACTAAATGACCTCTTAATGTTTGTAACAATAGGAAACCAATGACAAAATTTAGCAGTCATATCAAAAGGTTCGATGCCTCAAAACAAAATATTAACTCCACCATCATGGTTAAAGATGTATCCTAATGTGGAGACTTTTCTAGCTAGGCATCTCACAAAATCGGAGTTAGAGTGCCTTATGATCTCTAAACTTCTAGACTTCTAATATGTAAACATGTAGTTTCTTGTTCTCTTCAAATAGTGCACTACACGCTTTACTATTTTCTAGTGTCGCATACCATGATTACTCATATATCTCCCTAGGACTCCCACTAAAAAGATATATTAGGATGGAAACAAACTCAAGCATACATAAGACTCCCCACAACTAAAGCATAAGGAATCATTTGTATTTTTTTTTAGATTACCAATAGGACACTATTTGAGACTAGCTTGTCTCCTTTAGCGACATGTGTATCCTCTGGTTTACTATCTTTGATGTTGAATATATCCAAAACTATATTATGATTAGATATAATATCAAAAGGACAATTTTACTCCCACTAAACTTTTGGTATATGCAATCATCGACCAAAATTACCTCAAAACCATAAGAGGTAATAATTTGATTAAATTCGTTATAACATTGAGGGGAAGCCTATTTCAAGTCAGACTTTTTTAGTTTGCATATCGTAAACATTGAATCACCTTAACAATGTTTTCAAGTTGCATCATATTGTTTCATCAATAATTGTCATTTAAAAACATACTTTATACATCCATCTAATGAAACTTTAAATCAAAATGAGTTATTAGTATCATTATAGTCTTAAAAGAGTCTTTCTATGAAACCAGAGAAAATTCTTTTTATAATCAATGTCTTCCTTTTAAGTAAATTCTTTGGCAACAATATGAACTTTATATATCTCAACATTACCTTTCGAATCCCTTTAAATTATAGATATTCGTTTACAACTTATGGGGTTCACACCTTTAGGTAATTTGACGATATTCCAAAAGTCATTGTCAACCATTGATTTTATCACATAATTAATAACATTAATTCACTTTTTAAGGGTTAGAATATCGTATGACTTGACTAAAGCTGATTAGATCTTCCTTAGTCAACCTAATGTCATATTCATGTTCTTAAAGAAATGCATTGTAATAATCCAAAGTTGCATTTCTCCTTTTTTCTAGTGGATCTTCTAAATAACACTTCTTGAGGCTCTTGAGTTTGAACTATAGGTAATGCTTATCTCAATGTTGTCTTGTCCTTGAATGATGTTAGGAATAACATCATTATTAATTACCAGATTTGTTTCTTGAACAATGGTAAGTACAAACTCAACTTCTTATGTTTCCTATAAGGACAACACGTCTTATGTTTCCTTTCCCTCCAAACTCAACTTCTTATGGTAAGTGCAATGCATATCTTAGTGACTTATCCATTGTCAATGACAAGTTATTCTTTAAGGACAACACTTCTTATGTTTCCTTCCCCTCCAAACTCAACTTCCTGAAGGAATTTTGCATTTCTGTCTCCAAGAATGATTTAATAGTGGGATTATAAAACTTACACTCACGAGAGGGTTCAATCATACTAACAAAGTAGTAACTATATCTTTAAGTCTAGCTTACCTTAATGTGGCCTATAAGGCCTTGCTTCGGCTAGACATTCCCAAATGTGCATGTGCCCAACGATGAGCTTATTCCTCATCCATAGCTCGGGGGTTAGTGACTACTTTAATTGGTACCTTGTTGGGGATATAAACTATGATCTTTAATGTCTTTTCGCAAAGTGACTTTGGTAGAGAAGAATCATACTTCTTACCCATATCCTTAAGAATCCAATTTTTTCATTCGGAAACTCTATTCATGTTAGGTTTGTCCAACATTGTATATTTCAAAACAATTTAACACTTATTGAAGAAAAAAGAAAATATATGTAAAGGGTTTTAGTCGTTACTCATCTTATTTGACATATTTACCATAGTATTCATTGTTATAGTAAGATTTGACAACCTTAATTTTTTTTTCTAATTGAAGTTCAAGGACAACTTTGAAAGACTTAAGAATATCTAGAGACCGAGACTTCTCATCAATTAAAGAAAGAGTAATCGTCTATGAACATAATAAAATACATTTGTCTATTCCATGAATCCAAAGGGAAGGGACCACAAATATTTGTATGTATTAGTTCTAAGACATCCTTAACTCTTTCGACACCTAAATTCCTTTTATTTGTTTTTTCTTCCTTAATACACTCAATATAGACTTAAAAAGTGTGACAAATCTAAGGGTCCAAGAATTTCCTCAGGCACAAGCTTCTGAATTCTCTGTATAGAGATGTGGCCTAAGCACTATGCCATAAAGTGGTGAAATTCTCATTTAATTTGTGTTTCGTAGCGTACGAATCCTTTGCAACATTTATTTATTGGAACACTCAATATCAATTAAAGACCCATAACCAACATCATTTGAATCACTTGACAGACTAATTTTATTATTTCCAAATGAACAAGAATAAATGGATTTGTCCAAAATAGAAATAGAAATTGAAGGCAAAAGAACCAATTTGGGGTTTTTCCACAAATTATTTACCAATTTGGGGCTGTTTAAAACTTATTTATGAAAATGGTGTAGTCAAACACGCCTAATCTGGGCGTGACTCAAATCGGTCGCTAATTCCGTCTCTAACACTTTTTGCGACGGAATATTCAGTCGCAAAAAGTGTTAGAGACGGAATTAGCGACCAATTTGAGTCACGCCCAGATTAGGCATGTTTGACGGAAATTTCATGGTGGTCACTAATTCCGTCGCTAACACCTTTTGCGACGGAATATTCCGTCGCAAAAAGTGTTAGCGACGGAATTAGCGACCGATTTGAGTCACGCCCAGATTAGGCATGTTTGACTACACCATTTTCGTAAATAAGTTTCAAACAGCCCCAAATTGGTAAATAATTTGTGGAAAAACACCATTTAGGTTCTTTAATCAGAAATTGAATTTTGTCTAATAGACGGTGCAACATAATTCTCAATCAAATCCAAATAATAAGTCTTTAAAAGTAACCTAAAAGTTCCTATAATGTCAACTGCAACTCTAATGTCATTGTCCCATATGGATGATTCTTTTGGCATCACTTGACAAATGACTCCACAGACAACCTTGCAAAAACATACTTATGTGAGTAATAGCACCAAAATCTACCCACCAAATGTCCTTGGATACGAAAACTAAATTATCTTTAGAATAAATCAAAAAATGAGAAGTTTATCCTTCTCCGCACACCAAATAGTGTACTTGGGTTTCTTTTACTTCATATGCCCCACCTTCTTACAAAAGTAACAAGTAAATTTCATATCTCGTTCTCTTGTTTCTACTCAAATTAAGAAAAACTTTATGCAACATCCTTGACTATTTTTCCTTTTCTTAAGAATGACTTGATTTGATTCAGGATCACGATAAAGAACAACTTAATATGATCTAGCATCATGATAAATAATGCCCCATTAGTGTTTTTCGTAGTTTTAAAAAACGTCCAATTCCATGCAATTGAGAAAATTCTCAATTGACTCCTTTTAAAATGACAAGTTTGGGGTTCCAAAAAATGAGTAATGAAAAAAAAAAGAAGTGGTAACAACATCTATTAATGAAAGAACAATAAACATACAAAAGCATAATTTATCTTTATGGTAATTTTAAAGATCCAAGCAAGATACCAAAAACACCATTAATCCCAACCTTTGGATTGAAAGGACTAACTGTAAATGGTACTGTCAATGCAATGATCAAACATTGGTGATAAGTCCTATCAACACATGGAAAACTAATTTGGTGATAAATCGTGTCAAATAATGATTGTCTTTGGAAACTTCATTGTTCACATGGAAAATCAATCCTTATAATCACTACATATTTACCATCGTAGGCATGTGATTATCTGGCCAAATTATCTTCCTTTAGGATGAATACAATTCGCTTCAATAATTCCACACAACATCTATGTAAATTCAATCAAATTAACCTATAAAATAGAGGTTACTTTGGCAACATGTTGTTTCAATTAATCCAACAAAAAATACTAGACAATTTAATTAAAATGGGAGGTCTTAAATTTACACAAGTTTCACACATAAGTACAAAACCTAAAACTGTATGTGCATATTACTTGCTAGAAATCACATGACTGCATACCAATCCTTGAGTAAGAGAAGTATCTCAAAAATTATATTCAATGTCACCCACAAATATTAACGTGATTAGAAATAACCTTATCATAAATTAATGTTATATATCTTAATCCATTCACGTCAATTTCTCAATACTGGAATCATAGAAAGAAAAAAAAATCTAAGTGACAAATCTTTATCTTAAGTAACTTTATTTACATGATGCAGTAAAATAATATGACGCCACTATATCCAACCTAAATTTCTAAGATTCCCAAAAGATTTATTATACATTAAAATAATAATCATCAATATATTGTATATATCTTTATTACTCAAGAAAATAAATTTCACATGGCTTTGTATATAAATGTGAATGATTAATTCTAAATAACCATAATAAAATCGTATTATAATTGTATATAATCAATCCATCAGATTCGATGCAATTTTTAAAAATCTATATTGAAATAAATATCTCATTATATCCAAAATCCAAATGGTTTTACCAGTTGATTTGAGAATAATAATAAAATAAAATACGATCATATTAATTTTCAAACCACATGCACCTATGAATACTGTAATATTCAATTTTATTGTATCCAAAACAAAATTCAAAATTAGCCATATCATAGCTCCTATAATTTTTTTTCCTTCACAAAAGCGAATACTTTACAAAACCAAACCTTCACCATTTCATATGATGGCTTCTTCATGATTTGCTTTCTATGAGTTTTTTTAGTCTATAACAATTAGTCATAAACATAACTTTTGAAGTCCAAATAGAAAAGAAATCACTTAATGAGTATCCGATAAAATAGAACGTTGAACCTTGTATAAGCCATCAACTACCAAAGAAAAAACCTTTGAATAACTTTCTTTAATAACATAGTAATTCCCCAAAAATTAAAACAGGGTTCATAAAAAGAGAAGGAGAAATAAAACATTCAAGAAAACTTTATCTAGGCACTAGATAATTAGAAACCTTGAATCCTAATAATCAAACGATGAGGACTTGCTATGACATAACTTATTGGAATATCTTTAATCTTTAATCCTTATTTTTATTCTTTATGCGAAAGCTAAAAATTTGCAAGTACATATCCTATAACAAATCACCAAAGGCCCTAAGATCTACAACATGTATGATTAGATTAGATAAAATACTTTGATATGTAGTTGATTTCTAATCAAAGTGTTCTTCGACAATTATTGAATCACGAACAACAGATGACCTTATGGTTCTTCCTCAACCAGAGCCTCTTTGTTCCTCAATGGGACCTTCATAACTCATCAGATGGGGAGAAAAAAAACTATGTGTGATGAATCGGTATATTGGGAACCATAGTCTTCTTATAGCGTGTTAATCTAATAGGGTTCTTATTATCCCCTAACGAGTCAACACTGACATCTGTTCATTTAAATTCATATCATCTTATTTAATAGTCTAAAGGACTCACTTAATTTGACCATATAAAATAAAACTCACTAATGATAAATAGCTAATATAATTGTTTTACAATATTAGCCCACATTAATTATTGGAATAGAAAATTCCAACATAGAATAGTAAAAGTTTCAAGAAGATATGGATATTGGATAAAAGAAGAGTTTAGAGAGAAAATGGAGATTGGATGAAGATTAAGGGTTTAGAGAAATTTTATTAAAAGTGCGATGAAAAAGTGGTGTTTGAGGATTTGAGTGGTAGTGAATTCAATCCAACAAAAAATGATTATCAGAGACCTTATTTATATACTTCTAATACTTAGAGTCAAATCATATAATTTCAATACTATACAACAATTTACTAAATAAATTCCTACATCTAACGACACCACTTATTTCGTCTAGTTCCTTGCGAAAAACTATCACAATTGCTCATTTTGAATTCAAATTTTTTTCTGGCGATTTTTGAATGCTCGTGTAGAATTAACCGTCGAAATTAACTTTTGTCTAAAAAAGGCTTTTAGGGACAGGCCAGCTGAAGCATAAACCAGCCCATGCCCTTGCTTTAGGGCCCACCAAATTAATATCCCTTACCATTAATATTTTTGTTTTTAATGTATGTTATTCTAGTGTAGTGGACCAATTTTCTTGCAGGGTTGAAAGTGATGCTGCAAATCTGCAATATTGGTACGAGTGATGCTCTAAATCTACAATATTGGTATTTGAATCCAAAATTTATCACTCATTATAGTGGACCTCTTTTTGATTGTTTTGTGCCACTTAAAAAATTAATTACTCATTAATTACATTATACATTAACGACATTTTTATAATTGGGTACATCAAAAGTTTTTCTCCAAATATATCAACTATAACTAAAATTAGTCCAAAAGTCACTTTTACACTCTCTACTCTAAATATATAAATTCTCAGCAGAATACACCCAAAAGTTATTCTCTCTCATCCTTTTTCTTGCTCATCAATATCTCTGATCATCTTTCTTGCACTTTTCAATTCTTCATTTTAAAAAACGCCTTATGCACGTCGTTGCTCGCTTGCTCCTAGTCTTGGCAAGTATTTGATACCCTCTAATCATTTTTCAAAATGATTTGTTTTAAAAAGGCCTCATTTTCAAGATTAGCTTTAGGCCTAGAAATATGTTGAGCCTATCCTATTTAGGGATAACACTAAAATTTTCAACTCTATCATTATCGACAAAATCCCAAAGAAACTAGTTTTCGTCAAATTAGTAATTTAGACAAGTTTAGTTTTTGATAAGATCCTTTCCTTGTAGCCATTTTTTTATCGAAAGAATATTTCTGAAAGTAATTCTTAATAAAATGACCTATTATTCATTTTTGATAAACTTCTATAGAAACATATTTCAATAAACTTCTATCCAAAATATATTTTGACAAACCTTTATAAAAAATATATATTTCGACAAATTTCTTTTGAAAACATATTTCGATATGATTAATCTAATAGGTGACTTTCAAACTATTTTTACTAGGATTCTTTCAGGAAGCTAATATAATTAATAATGTAATCATATATTATAATTCAAATAATTAATAACACTAATATATATTTTTATTCTAATTAAGGTAATTTCCTGATTATAATAACCAAAGATGATTAGAATAT
>PYAF01000472.1:56241-69281 GCA_007407185.1 Glycine tomentella | reverse complement strand
TAATTGAGAAAATATTATCTTAAAAAATATTAAGTTAAAATTGATGTAAAAAGTATATGAAATGTATAAATTAAAAAATATAACAACTATAAATATATAGTTATTTAGATTTGAGTATTATTATTTTTATTGTGAATATTATGTTTACATATAATTGAATTCTGTGTGCTTATAAATAAGAGTTTTTAAATATTTTATTGTAAAAAATAATATTTAAAATAAAATAAACATTAAATATTTTGTTGTTGCTGTTGTGGTAAAGACTATTAATGTGAGCTATTTAATGCTCCAATAACGTTATATCAAATTGATTTTAATCAATTGTTATTATAGAAATTAGGTTTTGATCACTGGTCAAATTTAAAATTTCAGATTATTTTTTCAAATTAACGGCTATTATAGAGTTTTTTAATCTAACAATTATAATAGGACATATTATATGAAAATGATTATATTATGAGAATAACTAATCTTAATTGTTAAATTAAAATAATAACGAAAATATTTTGTATTATTCTATATATATTATTATTTTAGAATATAATTCTATTTCTATTAGAAATAAAAATGAATATTAAAAAAAAACAAAGAATAATAACTTTTTATTTCAATTTATTTAATTTTAAATTAATATAAAAGAAAATAAAAAAATAATGTCTCTATAAAATCTTAAAGATCTATCAAGCATAAAATAGATAGATTCTGTTACTTGTGTAATGTCATTTGTTGTTTTGATGCCTATAAATTCTTCTTAAATCGGATCCTAAGGGCTTGTTTATTTAAGTTTTCATTTTCAATTTTCACTTTTAATTGCAAAACTGCTATTTTGTTTTCAATCTATTTCTTATTTTAATTTCCCTCTATTTAAGGAATAAAGTGAAAATGACATACAAATTTAAGATCCAAATGTCAATTTACTCGTCATAAGCCTTTGAAAAAAAATAAATTTACTCGTCATAAAATCCGCTGAAGGATAAATGATTTCCCAAATAATAAATATTTCTGATGGAAAATTTTTTGTGGACAGTTTATAATTATCATTTACTTCTAGACAGAGATATAAATAGAAAATATATATAATAACTTTTTTGGTAGAATAATAAATATAATAAATAATATAACGTGATAAAAAAAATAAAAAGATAAAGCGTGTCAAATAGATTTTACAATATTGAAGTATCTATATTTCTTTGTGATTCATGACAAGTCCTTAATCAATAGAAATATACAAATTTGCTTATTTTCTTAGACAATGCTATCCATAAAGTCCATATTAAACAAAAAAAAGTAGAAAATATTTTGATGTTACTCGGTTAACATTACACATTATAAGTTTTTTTTAAGAATATTTAGATTGGTTTATCGTAAAATACATTTTTAGAGGGAAATAATGAATTTTAAGTGTGATTAAACTTCAAATTCAAGATTAATCTCATAATCAACTTAAAAGATTGAAACTTGTAGAATATTTTGAGATCCCACCAGATAGCCAAAAGTTCTAACTACAGTTATTAAAAAAAACATTTAACGAAAACGAAAGTATTTATTATATTAAAAATATAAATTATTTAAGACTTATATTTTTAAGTAGGTTTATTACATATTTCTTGACTAGTTTCTTACAACTTATTGGAAAAACAAATTTTCCCTTATTTGGATATTAGACATGACATCAAGCACTCCAGCAATGTCATTAATTAACTCTTTGTTTGGGACCTTATAATCCAATGTCCTCAACAATTTTAAGCAGAATATGGAATCTTCAGAGCCATTCTTTGAGCAAGCCAAGGTCTCTCTGATTCCGGGTCAATGAAGCTATGCATGAAAAACTGCTCAGCTGCTTCAGCTTGTAATTCTCTAGCCCATTTTACTCGTTGGGATGGACAGCAACCAGGTCCAAAACACCTGTTATTACTCCAAACTTATTAAACTCAATAAACAACAATTTTGCATTGAAGGCAGGTGAAAATTATTTCAATTAAATGCAGGATAAATTACACTTTATCTACTTTTTCAATTTTCAACTTATGCCTTAAATGTTTTTTTAATCCTCTAAACTTCGGGTTAAAATAAATAAAAATATATATTAAATTCTCTTGTCTTTACATAATTTAGTTACAGATTTGGACTTATTTTGTATGTGCGATTTTAACTAATTTGTTTGTGTCCCTCATTGTATTGACAATTTATTGCTAATGGAAAGAATCCGAGTTGTTGGTGTAAAAAAAAAAAACTAATTTGTTTGTATGTGTCCACTTTTTAAGTATTTTAGTGTTTCTCTGCTGAGTCGTATTTTAGTAAGTTATAGCTTCAATTTTTTCTTAAAATACACCCAAAATAATTTGCCAAACTACTCCTAAAACACTCATAAGTGTGTGTGGTGCATTACCGATTCAAATCAAACTTACTTTTGAATATTTTGGTTACAAAATATATATTTTTCTTTTACATATACACTGTAGTTCACTGTCATTCAACTTAAATTTCTACTGATTACAGTCGGATCCATTGATTTAATAAGAAGATTTGTGTGTCTGTGTCTCTCTCTCTATATATATGCAATACCTACAACTATTTGATATGAAAGAAGTGATAAAATAAATTACCTGTATTCATAGAAGCAAGCAGTTTTTTCATTCTCAATTTTCCCCCAATTATTCCAGCCAGCAGGCTTTATACATTGATCCATGTAAGTGAATGCAAAGACCACTCTTGCAAAAGGTCTCCATGGTCTTCCAAGATATGCATATGAAGTTCCCCCATTACCTGTGACAACACATCTGCAATGACACCAGAAAATGTAAGGAACCAAAATGTTAAGAACGTAAGAAAATGTATGTTTATTCGTAATCAGTAATAAAAGTACTCATGGACAATTCAATTCGAAGTCTCAAAGGACTTAAAAGTTGTAGCAAAGTAATTAGCACAACAAACAAATATTATTGTGAAAGGCAGAAGAGCGAAAAAATGACAAGGAAGCAGTTGCTTTGATAAAAAAGTAAATAAGTCAGGTGATACAAAGAAAGTAGTATGAGATTCAAAGATTTTTATCTTCACATATGCAATTGTTTCTCTTATCATCTTGAAGTTTCTATTTACTCTAAAATCAATTGAACATTCTAATATAGGATTTCTGAATTCATAGACTTCTTAAGGGATAAGATCTCCATGCTTCAAGGGAAATAAATTCTTGTTTAAACTTTAAAAACCATGGATTTTTATTTTTATTTTAAAAAAATTATAATTCATGAATCCATATTTCCTGTACTTCTAAACATTTGCTAGCCACCCTACAATATTCTTGATAAGCATGATCATTTTTAAAAATAGCAAGCTCTCATGATCAGAACCATTTATCATAAACAAAACACAGTCATGATAAACTTCAGCACCTAACAACTTGAGTTCACGAGAACCCAGAGCCAAAAATTCTGCCTTGGAAATTGGAAAGAAAGCAAGAGTCACTATAATTTTCCCCTCAATTCACATTGTTGTAGGGAAAACATGATGCTTTGGAAATGTCTCTTTCCTTGTTGAACATGTTATAATGACTAAAATATGTGGGAAGAAGATAAGGTAGTAAATACTAGACATGATCACACACCTGAGGAATACATAACCAGTTTTTTCATGTGAAGAGTTTCTGCTTTGTGCAGTTATGAACCCTGCAGACTTGCAATGGACGTGACAATGTTCCAAGAGTGCAGTACTATTGCCAAAAATGAAGTCCACACTTCCTTCAATATAACAATCTTTCAAGTATTGTTTTCCATAATGTAAATACAGTGTGTCCTGCAACATAATCACGAAAAAAGTTTATCAATACCTTATCTTCCTTTGATTATCCTCAATGAAACAGAGCAGGCAATGGTGTACAAAATCATCTAAGTCTACAAATCATGGTACCTTGTTAATTGAAGATATCATTATTTTTACAAAACAGGCTATAAAGGATACATGTATACTATGACTTACACAAAGACACCATCCAACAAAGAAATCACTTGACCAATGTACTTTAAAAGAGTTTCATAAGCAAAGATGAATTCTTTGAGAGTCATCGAATTCTTTTCAGCAATTCAACCTACCTAAATCACCATATAAATTATTTTAAGAAGCCTAATTAGTTGTATGTTAAGTTTAAAAGAGTTTCATAATTAGAATTCTGACTGATCAAAATCATTCAATCATTCATTCAATCATTCAATCATAATTACTTAAAAAGTCAAATCTAATGCAATTTCTAATTAGTTGATAATGTAAAAAAAATTACACTGTAAAATGCGTAAAAATTAAACGCTTGATTAATATATGAAGTGAGTGAAGTACCTGCCATCCAAGGAACCTGCAATTATAGAAAGCACAACGATCTGCTGTTACTCTAACTGCTACTGCTTGCCCTGCACCCTGATGGAAGAAAGAAGGAAACAAAAGAAACAGCGTATAAGGTTTTTATGCATGTCAAAAGCTATCTGCATAAAGCTTATTATGAAGATATTAACTACTAAGTAGTTTATAGATGCATAAAGCAACAATACTAAAGCATATAATTAAAAACAAATAACAATCACATACATCTTAGACTAGTTACAACAAATGCCAATTGATTTCTCTCTTTGGCAATGGGCAAACCCCTCATAAAGGAGAAGCTTCAAATTAAAAAGGGAATCATCCAAAATACCTACAAATTACAAAGGGAATCTTGATGATTTATTTATGATTATATCACTACTAAAAAATTCCTTTTTTATAACGTGCATTCAAAGATAGTTGTAACAAAACCGTCTTAGAAATAGAAGTGATGACAATTTTGTAAATACTTGAATAATTTCAAAGACAATTTTAGTAAAATCATCTTTAAACACAAACCGTCTTTAAAAATCATGCGGTCATTTCAAACTACAAAACTTGAATCAAAATATGACTAAGATTAACTATTCTCAGCTCTCACGTTTTTACTATATAAGCCCATTATATTCTTTTTTCAAATGTTTGTATAGCAATAAGTGAAATGGAAATAATTTGTCGATTTTGTAATTATTAAAATGAAAACAAATAAATATGTCCTAAACTTTTTTGACACGTATTACCTGAGGGGAAGAATTCTCGAAGGTAATATTCTCGGCAATAAAGTCCCCCCCTTCCACAATGATGGTGCCACAACCAAAGGTTCCAGTCCCTATCACCCTAGCATCCTGCAAAGAAAACAACAAAACTCACACCACTCATGACTCAACCCCACCAACCAACAAAACAAGTTTGAATTTTGACACAAACCCACTTCCCCAAAGGTAGAAAACATGGAGAAATTATGACATGGTTCTAGGTCACCATATTCTTGGTTAATCTTTATGTGACACATAATCTAATTTTATTAAGTTTAGTTTGTAAAAAAAATAATAATTAGATGTCACGTAGAGATTGACCAAGACTATGATCACGTAGTAGTCCTAAATCATGTAATAATTTCTCGAGCAACATGTTACGTCATACCTGGTGGTGGTAGATTGAGTTGGCAGTGTTGTTCCAAGTGAGAACAGTGTCCTCGGGGCGCAGGCCAACCAGGGTGATGAAGTTCTTAGTCTTTGCCACGTAGAGGGGCTGCCGGTAGGTTCCCGGGGACACCCGAATCACCGTCCGGCGAGTGTTGCCGAGTGGCACAGCATCTATGGCTTCCTGCACCTTTCGGTACTGTCCGGTTCCATCTTGTGACACAGTTATTACAAGAGCTGCCATTGTTACTATTCGAGCTCTGCACTATCAATAACCGTTGCTTTATTCGTTGCATGTTGCACGCATCGTGTCCATTTGCATTACTATTATATTCGGGCTACGTGTTGATTCTTCTTATCAATAAATTGATACGTACATGTCTCTGCACACCTAATAAATTTATACTATAGAGGTCACACATTCCATAAAATAAAAAAAAGAACTTTACACAGACAATGTATAATAATTAAATTCTTAAATTATAATGTTATTCTTACATTTTTTTTATTTCATTACTTTTCTTATTCTTATTTCTCTTTTCACTATATCTTGATTATTATGAAAAGGACAAAATTTAAATACAGTTTTATAATTGGTGTTTCTCTAATTAGAATTTGAATTGCATCTCAGTAATCTATATTGATCACTTAACGTTATTGGAAACTACATTATGCATTTTATCAAGACAAAACTCTAATTCTTATTGAAAAAATAACGCTACAAATACCTAAAAAACAGCATCTAAATTTCATTCTTATGTAACTTTAAGTTAAATAATGTCAGACAACTTAAATTTTTAAGTTTTTTTTCTTTAAACTAAAAATAGAAACATTTAGTCTCTTTAAGTTTTTCAAAATTTGCAATTTTGGTTCAATTAATCTTCAATTTTTCTACATTAATTATTTTTCCTTACATTTTAACTAATTATATTATTTCTTGATGATACTTTAAAGGCTTAAATATATTTTCTAAATTTAGGTGTATGATAAATGATTAATTTTTATTTTAGGTCCCTAATAATTACGTCAATGTGTTGTAATTACCAATTTAAATAATAAAACATAAACATAAAATCAAATTTACTTGAAAGTAAATTTGAGCAGCTAGGTAAGTGTTAAATCGACAAAATTAATTAAAAATAGTATATACTTGTAATAAAAAATGGCTTAATATACACCAAGAGAAAGTGAATCTAGCCTAACTAAAACAAACATGAAATGAATTGTTTTTAGTTTCAAGACCTGTGCTGCTGTATACAGTTTTCTCACATTTGGAAAGTTATAAAACAAACAAAAAATGTCGCTTAACATGTAATTACTAACATCACTTGAACTTGATCTTCTCCATTGTCAGAAAATCATCAACCAAAGCCTGATGAGTGATGCCTTCCAATTTGATGAATTGATCATGCGAAAATAATGACTTATAGATATTTAGGTTTCAATTGGTCTGGTTCTAATACAAAATAAATTCACGAAGCACAATTAAGATGATACTAAAGGCACTCTGAGCTGGAAACATTGATTCTATTAATTTATAAAATCTACCAAAAATGGTGTTTTCATAATATCGAAGGGGGTGTAGCTCAAATGGTAGAGCGCTCGCTTTGCATGCGAGAGGCACGGGGTTTGATCCCCCGCATCTCCACTCTTTAAATTGATTTTAGAATTTTATTTTATGATAGCATTTTTCTAAACTTCTATTTTTATTGGTGTAAACAAACAACTTAGAGGTGTAGGAAGCAACAATCCACTTGAATAGGACCCAACCAAGAGGGTGGCCAACAATTGAAGATAGAGTTCTGCTTCCTATACCATCAATTATTCTAATACACCCAGTAAGGAATAGTAGAATTCCCAAAATAACCCTTAAAAAATAGTATAAAACAAGCTTTTAAATTTGTATGGCTCGTACAGATTGTCAATCTGTATGTGTATTTTGAGGTTTTTTTTTAAATGAAATTTATTTTTTCGGATAGTAGGATTATGAAATCTCTCTGAGAATTGAAATCTGTTGATTTTGAAACAATTGTACTTTGAAATCACTTTAGGATAGTATGATCAATTGTAGTTTGAAATCACTTTAGGATAGTTTGAAACAGTTGTAGTTTGAAATTTGTCCTTTGGGCCAATTGTAATTTATATTGACATAGGCTTGTCCACAAAGGAAATAAACAAGTGAAGTATTTGAATTTTTAAATTTGACTAATAAATCAATGTGAAATGAGATGAAATGTCTCCTGCCAAGGCAATTCTGAATACTGTTTGTGCTAACAATTGTATATTGAATTGAAATGTTTGCTACCAAGGCAATTGCTACCACTATTTATGTCAAGTTTATTGAATTGAAACAATTGTAGAATTATGTTTTGTTTTTAGAATTATGATGATTGACTTGCATGAAAAAGTTGTCCTCTAAGGCATGAAATATGTTGATTTTGAAACAATTGTAGTTTGAAATCACTTTAGGATAGTAGGATCAAATGAGGTAAGATGTTGGTTTTGTTTATATTGACATAGGCTTGTCTACAAGGAAATATACAAGTGAAGTATTTGAACTTTGAATTTTGACTATAAACTTACTGGTTAAATATGTAAACTTGTCGAGATGGTGATGCATGTTGTGTAATTTGAAAGCACAATATGATATGTTATGCTATGTAACATTTCTCAAAATGTCAGGTTATGGCTAGAATGTTAGGATTACGTTGGGCTTTGGCCAGAGAGGCAAGTGGTAACATTGATGAACCCCCTACACGCCGTAGGCCGACAGCATTGACACGAAGAAAACGTGCAGGGACTAGTGTAGATGAGGATGTGCACGTGCCTACTAACCAAGATGTAGGCATTAGTGATACGGTTGCACCTAATGAGGGAAGCATTGATGATGAGGCTGAGGCTGAGGGATTTCCAGGGGGGCCCCGTGACACTTATGTGTTGTCACTTTATGTCAATCATGTAGCGGCGAAAGTTTGGACAGGAGAGGTACTATACCATTATATTTAAATTTAATTCCATTTGACAATTATGTAGATATGTAACTAACAAATATTATAGGAACACCCTGAGTTGAAGTTGGCATCTCATGGGAGAAAGGTGCACAAATTTGGCAGGCCTGCACTTGAGATTGAAGGTTTGGTTACCGGTACAGGGTTAAGCCCACTTATCACCTGTTCGCTGGAGAAAGGTGATCGGGGTTTATCTCAGCCTTTGTGGAGAGATGGCATAAGGAGACCAGTAGTTTCCATTTGCCGATCGGAGAGATGACGATCACACTGGACAACGTCGCATCATTTTTGCATCTACCTGTGATAGGTGCCTTCTAGAGCTACAATGTATTAGATGTAGAGGAGGTTGTTGAATTAGTAGTGGAGTTACTTGAGGTGCCCAAAGAAGCTGAAGCTAAGACGAAACAATGCCATGGAGCATATGTTCGTCTGTCATGGCTACGAGAGTTGTATGCTGTGAAGTGTCAGCAGATGGAGTGGACAGTGGTAGCTAGAGCATATTTGCTCCATTTGGTTGGTTGCATGATTTTCGCTAACAAGAGTGTCACACATATCGATGTGGTATTCTTGGAGGCATTTCGTGATCTCCATCAAGTGGGTGGTTTCAGTTGGGGAGCGGCTGCACTCCAACACATGTATGATAACTTTAACTACGTGTGTTAGCATCATGGAAAACATGTTGTTGGTTCTATTAGTCTCCTGCAATTATTTTTTGGCAGTTGAAGTGACTTTTGTTTTATGTTTAATGTTTCGTTTGTCATTTAATTGGTTAATTGTGTTCAATTTTTTTGAGACTACAGTGTTGGGTATATGAGCATTTTCCAGGCGTGGCCAACATGATTGCAGATGAGGACTATGTGGAGAGCCAACCACGGGCATGCCGCTGGAAGCAAGGGAAAGCTTAACCTGTCACAACCTATCGAAGGTGACTAGATAGGTTGACGATTGCTGGTGTTTGTTGGACACCATTCACTGGTCACTATGCGGTCTGTGAATTTGAAGTCATTTGTCTCTTCTCAGGTCATATCCGCTGGGGCCCATACATTGTTAGATACCAACCAGAGCGGGTACTCCGACAGTTTGGATTCGTTCAGAGTATTTCGTGACTTCTGAGCTTGGCTTCCCCATCCACTGAAGAGGTCGACGATAGATGCCTTCACTTTTCTTAGTATCTTGCAATCACGGGAGACATTGCTAGTTTCCCTGGTCAGTGTCATGCGGATTATTTGGGTTGGTTCTACCAAATATCTCACCCTTTCATGATCCCGCCATAGACTAGGGAGGCCATAAGATGTCCTCATGTCGTGCCACATACCGTACCAGATCCACCACCTCGTGTGCCAGATCCACCACCTGTTGTACAACCAGATGTAGTTGAACCTGATCAGCCTAACATTCCTCAACATGCATTGGTAAGTGTGATTGAAACTTGAGTTTAATTTGATTGTCATTTTCAATATTTTAAGGCCTTGTTGTCTAATATTAAGGGCTCGTTCCAGACCATTGCGGGAAGGTTGCAACACGTGATAGATCTTCGGATGGTTACTGCTGGCATTGATGCATACGAGATAGTTGAGCAATGTATCACAATAGCATGCAATGTATGTGAGGATAGGATAATGTATGTGCAATCTAGACGTCCCAGGAATGGACCATGGCGAGTTTGACTTTTGTCATTGTTTGTATGGCGTATTCATTTTTTATGAACATATGTGTAAACATTTTCATAAGCTACATGACTGTGTTAATTGTTTAAACATAAGCCATTATTATTGAACAAAGATTTCATTTCATAGTTCACTCTAATCAAATAGAAAATATATAAATAATGTAAAATCCGAGTCTTTAACACCCCAAATCCACATAATCAACTGGTATTCTCGTCAAACTGATATACTTCTACATTCAACTAACATAACTAGCAGGCCACTCGTTTGCTTGTGAATAACAATTTCTTGACCATAACAAAGCAGTTGGTGGCATAGGACATTTGTCTCGCAATAATACCTGTACAAAATCATGATTCATATTGTTATGGTTAATTATATTTCTTGTAGTCATTGCAAACAAATAAAATGATATTCGTAATATAATGACCAAGGGGTCTGGCGCGGCTAGCGCCAATGTGGTGCGGTTAGCGCCAGACATACTAGGAGCTGGCGCCAGTAGCGCCAGAGTGGTGCGACTAGCGCCAGAGTGGTGCGGCTAGCGCCACAGATGCTGCAGGTTGGCACGTGTATCGCCAGAAGTGCTTCAGAAGGCCTTTCCCCTTTGGTTCTGGCGCCAGTAGCGCCGAGGTGACGCGATCAGCGCGGGACCTCTGACAGGACCACTATAAAAGGGTCATTTTATGATTTTTTGGCCCAAAATCCTTGTTTTCTTCTTCCTTTGGCCGTGCCCACCATTGTTGAACCTTGAGAGCTCCTTAAATCTTCATTCTTTGACCAAAACACTTCCCTTTCAACATGAAACTTGTAGGGAACCCTCCTATGAGCTAGAATCCTTCATCACTTTTTCCTAAAAATATAAAACGGAGAGATCGCTTTCTCTAGAGGACTTCCCAAAACTCGAGCTCGGCGGGGAAATGAGGCAATTCTCGGACACCCAAGCTTGGGGAAACGGTCCATTAGCCTTCCTTGTCGTTTTAGAGGTAAGAAACTCGAATTTTACGATTTGATTTGTGGTTTTGTTCTTGGGATGAATAGTGACCCTTTTGAGCTAGAGCTGGAATTAGGCTTGGATCCTTTAGAAAAGTATGTTTAGTATGTTGGTTTATTGATTTCATGGACTTTGGCTTTTTGGCTCTGAGAAATGCATGTGTAGCTAGTATGTGCTTGAGAGGCTATATGAACGGTGATATTGTGTGGAAGAAACCATTTAAGCCACGTTGTATATCCTTGAGTGTTGGCTTGCATAGAGCTTTGAGCTCTTTGTTTTGGCTTATAATGTATGTTGGGGAAACTCTAGTGCCTTGGTTAGGCCGAGATAGACCACTGAGGGTCTGTGTATTGTCTAGTGAATTGGTTAGCTCTGATAACCTTAAGATAGATGACTGAGAGGTTTTATGGAAAGGAATGATGTTCCTTTCATTGTAACGGTTGAGGACCATTGTTATGTGCTTATGCCTTGTATGGTTGGATTGGTGAATGATTGTGCTTGTATGTCTTGTATAGGGCGTGACACCGAGGGTGTCAGTGGCGTAAACCACCATTCTGGGGTTGAAATGCAGAGCACGACTTTGTCAGGTAAGTTCTTCGCTCTTGGGGAATGTTTCCCACTGCCTGTGTTCCACCATACTCCGAGGGAGTGATGGTTGCATTCATGATGCATGTGCATTGAATTGGTTGTTGCTTTCCTCATGATGATATGATATGTGTGCATGCTTATATGCTTTGTATGTATGGTTGCCTTTCGGATAGATCTTCTGGCCAGTTAGATAGATATGGACCTCCCTAGGAGTAGAGCGCACCTCCTAGTTTGGTTTGCTCACGTAAAGGGTGATGATGATCCCTTAAGACCAAGAGATAGGTGGTCTCGTCGCGGTTGAAGCCTATTCTCGGAGGTGTCATATACGTGCATCCATGTGTAAAGGGGTAGCTCCCGATGGGATGGCATGGGTGTGAGTTTCGATCTCACACTGGGGACTGAGAGTCCCAGATGCTAATGATGATGCATCTTGTGGCGGGCGTAGTACCGCGGATATACATTAGAGCTAGATGATGGCTATGTATTGTTGTGAGGGCCGGGAGGCCAGTGATTGTGATGCCTTTGATGTTGTGTGTCATGGAAGTGACCCAAGGGGAGGAGAAGCCTCCAAGAGCCCTGAGCTTATTGAGATGTGTATCTCACCCCGTGTGGGGGTTATGTTTTACAGGTGATTCATCTGGCAAAGATGATAGGTCTCAGGGCAGGAGGCCCCAGTAGAGACAATCCTGTGTAGCTGCTTGGCAACATTTGGAGAGCTTGGAGGCTCATTTGTTTTGTATTGTTGATGTATTTGTACCCTTGTGAGGGAAGATGTGTGTGTGTGCACACCTGTTATGGACTTGTTATGTATATGGACATTATGTGTTTTGTATGCCCTCATGTAAGGAAGTGATCTTTGACATCAGAGTGAAAATGATAGGAACACTTCAAAACAACCAAGAGGGGGGGTGAATTGGTTGAACCTTGGTAAATTAAAATTTCCAAATCAGAGTTTCCACAAGATCTTTATCACTTTAAAAACATTTTTGAAACCAAGAATCTTGTATTCAATCAAATTCTTCTATCAAGAAATCAATAAGCAATTTAAAACTTTCTATACAATGTAACTTAATTCACAACCAAAGCAATTTAGACATGAAGAGAAAGGAATAAAGATCAGCCACAAATTTTATACTGGTTCACTTCAAACACTATGAAGCTACATCCAGTTCTTCCACTCAACACTAGAGTAGAGTTCCACTATTGCAAATAATATTCTTACAAGATGTTACAAGCCTCTCTTTATCAACCCTAGATAAAGTTCAGAAGTCTAAAACACTATTAGACCCTTAGA
>PYAF01000472.1:7247-41331 GCA_007407185.1 Glycine tomentella | reverse complement strand
AAGCAATTTAAAACTTTCTGTGCAATGTAACTTGATTCACAACCAAAGCAATTTAGAGATGAAGAGAAAGGAATAAAGATCAGCCACAAATTTTATACTGGTTCACTTCAAACACTATGAAGCTACATCCAGTTCTTCCACTCAACACTAGAGTAGAGTTCCACTATTGCAAATAATATTCTTACAAGATGTTACAAGCATCTCTTTATCAACCCTAGATAAAGTTCAGAAGTCTAAAACACTATTAGACCCTTAGAGACCAAACCCATAACTGAGAACACTACTCAGTAACCCTTAGAGAAACATTATCTCTAATCTTCATGTAAGAATCCAATTTACAATAAGCTAATCTTTACAAAAATCAATTGAAAGATTTACACCTTCAAAGAATAAGGAAAGATTTCACATGATAATCCAGAAAACATATGCATGTGAATGATTCAACAGGTTGAAAGAAAGATTACAGACTCAATGCATCCCTTTCCTTATGCTTTGAACCTTAATGATGCTTCACTTCTTTAAGACCAAAAGCCCATACGAATTTGTGAAGCTAAAATGCTTTTAGAAACCCAGAAATACACTAAAGAAAGCTTAAGAGTGTTTGTGATTGCTCAGATTTCGAAATTCTCAAGTTCATAAAACATAGAGCAAGAAGTTCTATTTAAAACAACTTTCTAACTGAAAATAATCAATTAAACATGCTCTTGTAATCGATTATTTAGCATTTTTAATCGATTAAATCAAGAATGTAATCGATTAAAGTGCTCTTGATATGTTCTGGGTTTGACCTATGAACAATGTAATCGATTATTCTGTAAAGTAATCGATTAAGACAGACAATCATGTTTTTCCAAATGCACTGAGTAATCGATTACAAAATTTTGTAATCGATTAAATCAACAGAACATGTAATCCATAGGCATAGATGTAATTGATTACGAACTTATGTAATCGATTAAGACAGTCAGTAAGATTTTTCCATTTTAGCCAATGTAATCGATTAATTCGATATGTAATCGATTACAAGGTTCTTGATTTGTTTTCCAGAAGGCACGAAGAACAAAAAAAAGATGCCATCAATGTTGTAATCAATTAATGCAGGAAAACATCATTTTTCCAAAAACTTTGCTTTTTAAATGTCTTGTTAATTGCTTTTGTTTAGACCTTCAATCTAACAATCCTAGATGAATGATTATGCATGATATGCTCTTGGATTATCAGATTACACAACTTCCCTTTTTACATGAATCAAATTGATTTTCATAGCTTCTTTGGCATTTTTCCTATGAGGCATGTTGAAAGCACAAAACACCAAAGCTTGTTCCTTGTTCATTAATGCATAGCTCCTCTTGAATCAACACAGAGCACTCGGTGCTTATTTATGCATCTGCCGTTAATTATGTTGTTTTGGATCGTTGGGGTTAGTTATAGTGCGTTGGCTTTTAGCCGTTGTGCGTACCATACATAATGAATCAAGAAATAAGGTTTTATAATCGCTTCCGCGTGTTTTAATTAAAGTTAATTATTGTTCTTATCTGATTAAATAACTGTTAATACACCGGATGCATACAGGGTGTTACATATAATACTTGAACAAAATGATTTCCATACACGTGACCAATACAAATGACCTGATGTACACCAGCATCTCTAGGAGGTTGACTTCTAAGAGGGAAAACGTCATACTTTGTTGGAGAGAAAGACAAATAAGTAAAAGGTTATGACGTGAGGCAATCATGTAACCCATGTCAGTAATATCCATCCATTTATCAATTGTTTCCTGCCACCACAAACAACTACAACGTTATACCATTAACATCGCATAAAAAAGGGATTAGTATAATAACCCACCAAAATATCATATACATATCAAAAAAAGCATAACATGTACCTTTGACAACTCATCCACTAAGAGTGACCTCTTTAACTGGTCAAATTTATGTAACCCACCAAACAAGACAATATATTCATCTAATCATTGTGCAAGTTCTTTGAGCAAATGATTGTGCACCACGGCCCAAGCATCTTCACCATAACCAAGTAAGCCCGCAATAACACGATAACCGCAATTACCATCTGCTTTAACATCAGTTACATTTAAAATGTAATTATTCATGCATGGGAGAAATTGATCCAAACATTGGAATATTACACGAGGGTATAGGTCCTGAAGATGTTGATGTAGAACGGGGTTGAGATAAGCAACTATAATGCTGAGAATGTAACGCATCCATGTACTCAAAGTACGATGGATCCCGCTTGGTTGATCTTTGGTGTTTGGTGACATGTTTCTTTTGAGCCCCTTTTGTCTTTACCTTTTCAGGAGGAGGACACATGGACGTTGTATCAGGACATGCTAGTTCTTTGAGCTTAGTCTTCAGAGTGACTTTTTCACACAGATCAAGACATGCAAAACACTTCGATATTGCATCCATTTCTTCTGTTATGTGGATTTTGCACTGATCGTCACCTTGGTCCTCGAAATGTAACCTTCGCCAAAACATGTGTACGGTTTCTAATGGTATACTACCAAGACCAATTCTAGCTAACTCACACACACAAGGCAGACCATGCGTACTTTTCAACACACATCCACAATGAGTGCGATCAAGTACACTTGCATAATCAACACGCTTAAACTCTGCAATAATTTCATTTAACGCATACCTTGAAACCATGCCTATCAGTCTTTTGTACAAGGTAATTTTAAACGCATGTCCAACATGTGTGCTTCTCTCACAAGATGACTTTATTTCACTGTGTGGCAATGTGATCATAGCGTTCATGGCATCCCAAACACTACATAGATCTCCTACGCTATTCTGCAATAGTCTCTTTAAGTTCCAATGAGCAGACTCAACCCTACAATTTTAAACGCATCATAATTACATTTTATCAAATACTGTAATTCTTAATTAGCAAAAAAAAGGGTTTCACAATTTCATACTTGTTAGTTGTTGTGTTTCCAAAATGCATGACCTTATTAGTCCATGCCATTACAAATCTTTCTTTGTACGGATTCAACCATGTGTCTTTCACGTTTTGAACAAACATTGGCCACGGTGCACAAGCACATTCAAACTTCATAACATAGTCATCATATTCTTTTTCAGAAGCACAATCTACCAGACTCCCCCATGCATCCATCATATAGTCCCATGCATTATTTTGTCCCACAAGGGTTTTACATTTTGCCTTCACATTCTTGTCAATGTGGAACCGACACAACAAGTTGGTTGTGTTAGGAAAAACTGTCTTAACCGCATTCATCAGGGCTGAATCTCTATCAGTAACAATGACCTTAGGGAAAACATGGCTCTTCAAAAAAATCCCCCTAAATCGTTAAAATGCCCATACAAGATTGTTTATACGTTTGCCCTCCAAATATGCAAAAGCAGCTGAAAATGTCATCCCAGTAAGTGTGACACCAACAATGTTCAGCAGAGGGAGTCTGTTCCTGTTTGTTTTGTACGTACTATCTATGAGAAATACCAAATGACATGCATTTATCAACTTCACTGCATCTGGATGTAACCAAAAAATGTCACGCGCAACATTTTCTTGCTTCAGTCTATGCCAGTGGATATACATATCACGTTCAAGAAGCTTCATCAAGTGTTGCATTTTCGTATTACTGCCTCTTATAAAAGTACAGTACGCAGTTCGGTTTGTGATCCTTCAAAGTTAGAAGAATATTCTTAGGTTTCACCCTTTACTTTGTCATATCAACAACAATAAGCTTCTCATCCTCAGTCAAACGACCAACATATGGATGTCCCATCAATGACTTAGCCAAACGATGGTTGTGAGTGTCACATATTAACTTCATCGTCCACCCTTTACCACCTACAATTGGTTTCGCTTGCAACTTAAAAGGACAATCACACTTTCTAGTGCTAGCCGTTGTTCGTACTAATTCTTTGTTGAATGCTCTAAATTTCCACTCCTTTCACAACCAATTAAAATAAATGATGTCCTTCCCCTTTTTCCAGTTGCTGTGTCAGATCTCATTATCACGGCTACAAAGGCCACCTCATACGCAACTCAACGAGCCCATTGCAATCGCTCTTCACGAGAATTAAACACCTACAAAAACATCATAATACAAGTTAAATCTTCTCAAATAATTAATCATCACACCCTTTAGTAAAACACAACTTCATAAAAATACCTCTGAAGTATTGAAGGCATCAGAACAATCAACTGAACACATGTTATTTTCAAACGCATAAGGTGTGTCTTTGTTGTCTTTAGTCATATTAATGTCTTCCAGCATACTAATTTCTTTAGACATAATATTGTCATACATCCAATCATCGATGTCCATCTAAACAAACAGTTAAAATAACAAATACATTTATTTGAGTCCAACAAATTATACACACTTTACAAATACAAAAATTCAAAATCATTTTAAAACTGTGATTTATTAAAGGTAAAATTCCGTATGACTCATGCTTGCTACACCATGTAGAAGGGTAACATGACATCCAATAGGACGATACTATGCACTATATCGACAAAAACACTTTGTGGTCCGTCATATGGTGGCCAATAGATTTGACAAAACACATGCTTGCTACACCATGTGGAAGGGCAACATCACACTCAAAATTAACAACACTATGTAGTATATTGATAAACACACTTTGTGGTACTTTATAGGTTTCCAATAATTTTGACAGAATGCATGCCTGCTACAACATGTGGACATGCAACATCACTATCGGAATTGACAACACTATGCAGTCTATCGATAACAACACTCTACAAAACGCATGCTTGCTACACCATGTGGATAGGAACATCACTGTCGGAATTGACAAGACTATGTAGTCTATCGATAACAACACTATGCAGAACGCATGCCTGCTACACCATGTGGACTAGCAACATCACTGTCGGAATTGACAACACTATGTAGTCTATTGATAAAAACTCTATGCAGAACGCATGCCTGCTACACAATGTGTACGAGAAACATCACTGTCGGAATTGACAACACTATGCAGGCGAAATTGAGATGTGGAAAGGCAACATCACAATCGAAATTGACAACACTCTGGTTCACATATCTCAATCAACATTGGATTTCTAATAACCCTCTATCAGAAAGACAATCACACAACTATAAATAACACAAGACATCGTTCACACAAACACACACTTCCCCACAACACACCTCCTCAAACGAAATTAATTCTCAATACTATGACATTCTTAGGAGAAACAAACACTTAGACCATTGCTAACTCCAAATTAGCATTCATTTTTCCAAATGGATCAATCAAACACAACCAAACTAGTGTTTCTTTTGAATGTCCTACTCCAATACCAATGCAAGTTCTTAATGAGTGTTCTTTTCAGTCACTCAAGAGTAGAATGCACAACACCCTTCTACTAAGCAATAACCAATTTGTGGATGAAATATACTACCGATAGTTATTCCTAGATGTAGGTCAACAATATTTTTTTCATTCTCTGCAACTCACAAATGATGATGATGTTTGCACAATGTTAATGTGCAATGACCAATACCCATGTGTTGGCCCTATAGAATTATTATGTACCATCAACAGAACACCCGATGGTATACTCAACCTACTTCGATCCACTATCGTCCCTACACATGATGCAATGCTATATTACAATGGTAAGTGGAACATACCACGACATGGGAATTTTGTCGGTTACTCCTTCACTGGAACAAATCCAATAAGATTTCAAATTTCTTCAGGATGCAACATTGAAACACTCAAGGATATCATCAAACAAGTTATGCCTATAGAGGTTTCCCCTAATGGAATTCACAAGTCACAGGTGGTCAGAAAATTGTTTTTTCGACAGCCAGTCTATGCAAAATATTCAAAAAAATGTATCGAGTATCGCATAATAGAGTTGATAACCGATGAAGACGTCTTAAAGGTCTTAGTAGAATCTAACTACTGGAAACATTTTTGTCCAATATAAATTTTAGCTATTTTTAACAAACCAGTTACCCAACAAGCCCTAATAATCGATCAACATGTTGCAATAATTGATGCAGATGTTGGGCATGATGCTCACTAGAATGATTCAAATGGAAGAGGACATATTCGTTGTACAACATATTTGGAACTATGATTAGTTTGGTTATTTTCGTATTTCAATTGTTATTGTTAGAACGTTCTATTATTTTCATTTTATTAAGTGGTGTTTACTGTGTTTGTCTCCTTGTCTCTCATAATAACCGTTATTCACGATTACTGTACTTATTTTTATGTGCAAGTACATGTGTTTAAATTCTACTTATAATTCATTTTTCCTTATTTATATTCTTAATTGGGATTTCAATTTTTTTAAAAAAAATCACAGTCTAAATGTAAAATGTTAGTTTTGATATAAATTATTTATATTTGGGTAAAAATAAAAAACCCTTTTAAAAAAAATAAAATTGATACGGATTGTTAATCCGTATGACTGATATGGATTGTTAATCCGTATGACTGATACGGATGATACCAGACTGATTTCGAGAACGTACCTCTGACGAATGTTCGACAAGCCAAAACCAAGCAACTACCGCAAGTCACGACCACCTCCGTTACCACAAAAACAACACCACCAACTGAAGATCCAAAAACGCAGAAGAAAATCACAAAAGCACAGACGCTTGAAGACGTTGCTGGGTGTATTAGTTTTAAGCAAAAAAGATGAAGGGCATTCTTGGAATTAAATTTTTTTGCTAGATGTATAAGAAAAAGTACTTGTGTAGGAAGTTAAACCCTTGAAGATAACTCCCATGTACCAATCAACTGAGAAAATAAAGATGATTGATGACGAAGGAAAAAAAAAAAAAAAAGAAAGACACTTGAGTGTATCTATTTTTTTCCTTCACACTTTTTGGCTCTTCCACTCAACATTAAGTTCTTTTTTTTAAATTTTTTTCACAAATATATATAAAATAAAGATGTTATTGTTATAATTTCTAAAAATATAAATCAATTAGTTTAATAATTAAATAACAAACTTAAAAATATATATTTAACTAAAAATATAATTAAATTCTTAATTTTTTATCTTTAATTTTTTGTTATTTATTATATATTTAAATATTATTTGAATTAAAAACTAATATATAAGTAAATTAAAATTATAAAAAAGAGTGAAATGGATCATCCGTGGGTATACTTGAACCGATAAATTCGATAGGAATGAATATTAATTTTTTAAATCCGTCTCTTTATTTCTAAATTTGGTACCTGTTCCATTTTTTGCAAGGATGGAAAGAACCAAATCCGTCTAGATCTCATTCTTATTCCTAAACTTTAGTACGTGAAATATCGCATTGACTAATTCAATTGGTTGAATAATAATGTGTAAGTTGTTATAAATTTTCTCATATAATTTTTTATTTTATTGATAAAAATACAAATGTAATTTAGTATATCTTTATCAGCTTAATTTTTTTAGTGTTAAGTTCACAGTTTCACAAAAAGCAGGCTTTTATTTCAAGTGAAATGAAATTTAGGCGAGCTCTAGCGCTGAAACAATTAGACCCTGAATTAAGTTGGTGGTTAATTAATCATTTCTTTGAAGCCAAAATATACGTTAGGAGCAAGTAGATCACAACGTTCATTCGTGTATTAATTCAACATATTTTTTAATCATATTATTAGTGTGAATATTAGTTGACTTGACTGACAATTAATTCTCACTAAATAATTTGACTGATGTTTTTAGTAAAATTTATTATTTTAATTATATTTTTTTCATCTATAAAATTTAAAATCTTATTTAAAATAACTGATTTTAATGTTCTCGTTAATGATTTATTTTGGTTCCACCACATGTATCTTAAAGAGACCTATCCTGCTCATAACATTGTGACTGCCATTTGCTCGGAAGGTTGTCGCACATTGCGGGGAACCAATCACGGAATTTTGGGGGCAGTTGACAATTTAGAAAAATGTGAGGTCCAGAAAAAAACAAATCAAGAGCAAACGACTCCTTGAATGATGTCGTTTAGCCGAAGGCACTATCATATATATAACATTCCCTCCGATTCAGAAACAATCATCACTCTTCACTCTCATTTTCCCAATTTCGCGATCCCAAAACCTCAGCATTCAACAATGTCGTATTTTTCAAGGGGCCGACGCGACGACGACACGGTGGACGACTACGACCAGTACGACCCCACTCCTTACGGCGGCGGCTACGACATCGCCCTCACCTACGGCCGCCCCGTCCCACCCTCCGACGAGACCTGCTACCCTCCCGGAGCCTCTTCTTCTGATGACAACTTCGATTATGATCGCCCTCAATACACCTCTTACGCTGAACCCTCTGCTTATGGCGATGAAGCCCTAGCTACTGAGTATAGCAGCTACTCTCGCCCTAAGCCCAGGCCCGCTCCAGCAGGCTTCAACCCCGCCGCAGGGTCCGGATCCGGGTATGGGAGGAAGCAGGAGTCGGAATATGGTTCCGGGTATGGTGGAAGGAAGGAAGAAGGTGAATACGGGTCAGGATATGGTGGAAGAAAGGAGGAACCGGAATATGGATCCGGGTATGGTAGAAGGAAGGAAGAGGGTGAATACGGGTCAGGATATGGTGGAAGAAAGGAGGAACCGGAATATGGATCCGGGTATGGTAGAAGGAAGGAAGAGGGTGAATACGGGTCGGGATATGGTAGAAGAAAGGAGGAACCGGAATATGGATCCGGGTATGGTAGAAGGAAGGAAGAATGTGAATACGGGTCAGGATATGGTGGAAGAAAGGAGGAGTCTGAATATGGATCTGGGTATGGTGGAAGAAAGGAAGAATCTGAATATGGATCCGGGTATGGTGGGAGAAAGCAAGAATCTGAATATGGATCGGGGTATGGTGGCTGGAAGGAGGAACCAAAATATGGATCCGGATATGGTGGAAGGAAGGAGGAATCTGAATATGGATCAGGATATGGAGGAAGGAAGCAAGAATCAGAATATGGATCCAGGTATAGTGGAATAAAGGAGGAGAGTGAATATGGATCCGGGTATGGAGGGAGGAGTGAGTATGAGGAGAAACCTAGCTATGGGAGGAGCAACTATGAGAGCCAAGAAGGAGGAGGAAGGGTTGAGTATGGTTATGAGGGGCGTCCACCCAGGCAGGAGGAGGAGGAGGGGTACCGCAAGCCCTCCTATGAGAGGAAGGATGATGATGATGAGGGCTATGGTCGTAAGAAATATGTGAGTACTAGTACTAATCTTTCCATTCCTTACTAATGAGTGAATGGTCTATGATCGATAGTGTACAGAGATTATACTTTGTTATTTGATCACAAATTGTCATATATGATAAGTTTATTGATTACTACCTTAGGAGTCTTTTTCTTTTCTTTCTTTTTTTATTGACAAATGTTAATTCTTAGTTTTGTCCAGAGGGGTTGAACCCGTGACCTTTCCCCTCTTCCCTTTCCATTAACCATCCAACCCACCTTATATCTCTTATTACCTTGATTAGTTCATAGTTACATTGATAGTGCATCAAAATTAAAACTTTTAACGATTTGTCAAATTATTGATAGTGTAGAGAGATTTTACCTTAGATGTTGTACTCACAATGATTTCTGATTAGTTGATAGTTACACTGATAGTGCATCAAAATTAAAACTCTTAACAAATTGTGGAATTGGTAATTTGGTGTACTATAATTCTTAAGTAAGATGGTATGTTTGCCATTGCAAGTAATGCTCCTCATTGTGATTTGAGTTATGTGTATGATTCAGTTCTTGAATTGTTTGTGCATTGCAATGCTGCTGTAATTGCTTGAACTAATTGATATATGTAATTTTTAAATGCTCGTCATGTATCTTATGAATTTTTATAGAAGAAAACTTAGATGCAATCAGTGTTGTTAAATGGTGGTGCCATGGCTACTATAGCAGAATGGCATGGCGGATTTTTCGCCAACTGCCAGAGGCAGTGTGTGAAGGGAGGCCTGCTATGGCGGCCCTTTAGGCCGCAATTGCGTGTCTATATGGCGGAATTTTGACCTTCCGCCCTATTCCACCATTCTCCATTGATAACATTGGATGCAATTCATTTTATGGTTTTGGTGTTGTTCTCTTGTTAAAATTGGAGTTTCACATTATAAAACTTATCCTAATCTTCAATGCAAATCTTTATTACAGGGATTACCAGAGTAAAATTCCAATTCTAATTGGAGAACAATACCATATTCATACAAGGAACTGTATCTAAGTTTTGTTGTTATGGGATACCATATATGGATTTGGCTGTGCTAGAGTTTGATTTGCTTTATTTTTAGACTTCAAAAACCTTGTGTTGGTATTTCATTGCATTGTTTCCTCTAGTTGATATGATTGAGTGGATTACCTTGATGTATTGTAGTATACAATACATAGATCCTTGGTATTGTGCTTTAAAAGGTCATGAATATTTTTGAGCTTACTTTCTAATGAATGCATGAAAAGAATCAGGTGTTAAATTTTTTAATGTTATTTAAATTATTAAATTAATATGATTACTGAGTATACTACCAACTATCCAACCCATAAACATGTGTTTTGCCACTGACAAAAACACACGTGGAGACAGTACGAAATTGTGGCTATCAAAGTAAGTTCTGTACTTCTGTTTGAATTTAGATATAATAGAACATAGATGAATGGTTGAATTTTCTGTTCTGTACTTCAGTTTATGTGATTAATCCTTTAGATGGTGCTTTTGTCTTTGTTGACCTTAGATATTGCTGCATTGATATTCTGATTATTTGACCAAATCATCCAGTTCTACGTGTAGTTCTTGAGTGGGCACTATTAATGGTGTTCTTGTTCCCTAAAGCCCTGTGTACTTTGGAAGATTTAATATTTTTCGAAAGAATATCTGCATTTAGGCCATTTGGACCTTTACTGTTTTTGTTAAATGAGCTATCATTACATTTAATGGTGCAAGGTTTATGCATTTATAAGTTTTGAGGTTGTGTGCACCCATGAGTATAGATTATGCTGGAAACTCCTTGGCATGGATATGCAAACAATATCTGGATTTCTGAATTTTCTTTTTCTACTAACCATTTCACAAGTATTGCAGGAATCAACTTCTCAAGTTAAATTTTCGTGACAACATCAAACTAAAATTGTGTCTATTTCTTTTTTAATAAATATTAAATATGTGGATTCTATCTTAATATTTATTAAGAGATCAATAGACACAAAATTTAAGCATCTATCATGTATATGAGAGGATTCTTTCCCTAAGTATTGCAATCGTTAACAGTGCTTCCCATGTCCAACATTCCAATAGTGTGCGCATGCATTTAATAGATTTTACCAGCATTGCACAAAAAAAAAAAAGATTTTACTAGCAGAATAAAAATGCTATGAAATAGTTGCGAATATTAAGATTTGCATGTCATATAAAGTTCTTCCGCTTGAAGTTGGTATTCCTTTTATGATATGTTCCTACCATCGCAGGGAGATGATTCAGATGATGATGGGAGAAAGAAGCATCACCACAAGCATCACCATTACAAGAGTTATGATGATGAGTAATCAAAATGCCAGTGCGTGTTGTGTGAATCAAAGTCATCCCATAATTACCTACTAAATAAAGGGTTGACGTATTATACCTTCCAGTGTATTTAGACTATCACTGTGATGTGAAGTCTTGAGCTTTATGAAATGTTGGTCTAAGCTTAATGTGAGGTCTTTGGCTTTGGAGTTCTAATAATATACGTAATGTTTGAGTTTGTGTTAAATTATTTCCCTAGTTTGTATGAGTTTATGTGCCCTGCATCATGTCACTTTACCTTATAATTATTGCTGGCTAAGTTTTAAGGGAAGATTCGAACCTTGGATATATGCATAAGTTCGATATGATAATCATAGCATGCAAGAACACCGAGTTCGTATACTTTACATTGGAAGGTATAATACATCAAAATTGGTTGCAGAAGTATAAACTTTGTATTGTGTTGAGTAGAATTTGAGTGAGTTATTTATCCATTGTTTTTTGAAAAATACATTTGATATTTGCACAGTGATTTTACTTTATTCACTCTTAAAATGTTTTTTTAATGTATTTTTATTATTTCTTAAATAATTCTACCAACGTTAAACGGTTCAAATTAATAACAAAATTCTACACCAAATGAAATCAAGTAATGTAAAATGAGTTTTAAAGCAACATTATCGTTAAGAGGTACGTGGAATGTCAAAATGATAGTACCAAAGTGAGATGGGATGGGAAATCCAGGGTAGAAAGAGTTGTCATTGAGTTGGTCAGCAGAAATTTCCTAAACTAGTAATTAAGTTCTTCCCGAAGCTTCACATAACAGAATTGTCACTTCATACATTTTTGGAATCATTTGCTATCTTTCAATTGTTAACATAGTATTCGGTACAGTTGAATGTAACAGAGTGAAAGTTTGAGGAATGAAAAAAGACTGAAAAATTTTAAAGAGTGGAAAGTAAAGTTTGATTTAGATGAAATAAAATAGAAACGAAATAAATATTTGAATTAAAGTGATTATGGAAACAAGAAAAGAAAAATAATAATCGAAACATATAACCAATTTTCATTTTACCCCAACTAAATTATATTGTTTTTGGTTTTTTAAATGAACTTTTTTTTTAAAAAAAATAAAAAGGCATATAAATGATTATGCCCTAGGAATAATCGGTTATATGCCTTTCAAAACCTTTTTTTTAATAATAATAAAAAAAAAAAAGATGCTCACGGGAGTCACAGGTACTGGGAATAAAGAGGGTTGTTTTTGTCATTAACAGTATTCCTATTACAGTTGATTTCATCTGTTTTCATGCCCACTTTCACCCCCATCTTTCATTCATAACGAACAGAGTGTAAAGTAGCCATAGGTTTCAATTAAAACAGGACGATGACAAGATATAAACAATGCCAATTTTGACCATTTGTATGTTGAAGATTCTTATGGCTTTTATCGTCAAGCAGTATCATTCAGTGCTCAGATTGAATGAAAAAGGATAACTTTCAAATCACAAATTTAAGGGCCTGTTAAGAAATGTAGCTATTATTTCTAAGTTAATACCGGTTCATAATTGTAGCATACATTTAATATGATTTGCGATGGGCAGCAAATTCTAATTACCATAAAATGTAAAAGTGAAAGATGAACTAATCATACATTTGGATACACAAGGAACAACCAGGTACAGAAAATAAAAAATTCAGAAGCCAGATGAACAAAATTTGTGTGATGAACTTAGAGGAGCTTCTTCCTCTCAAAGAATGTCTTCAAATGCCATAGTTGCAAACCAGCCACAGACAAGCAAACCACAATCGAAAGGAAACTGAAGGTAAACATCTTGCTGTTTGTTGCTTTGTTAAGATCTTGCATCTCTTCCTCCCTATATAAGCCACATGGATAAAAAAAGGTCACCAAAATTCAGTGAAAAACACCATTAGAATGAAAAGAAACTCTTATGCTGCTGTAGTGTTCATGACCATGTAAAGCCAAAGCTAAACCTCCCAAAATTTAAACATAAAATAGAAGCCTGTAGTCAGTTATATACGCATCTAATTGCTTCCTTCCTTGGCATATCACACTCATGAACCATCCAACATCACATGTAAGCAAAGAAGTTTATTCACAAGGGTGGAGTGGAGCACAAGCAACAAATACATTGCAGGCATACAGACAGCACATTTCTGATCCACTCCGGCCCATTAAATGATTAGAAAAGACAGTGTGGTGAATGACACAGAATAATGTAGGTTATACCTGGAGGGAAAGAAAAATAATGCCAGGGATTATGCTCATCTATATCTCAGGGACAGAGACAAAATTAATTGTATAGTTTATACATGTATTTCAGTCAGTATACGGAAAAGTTAGGAGGAATATACACAGCTGCACCTAGAGAGAGATCCCTCCAAGCAAAATATTCCAATTTCTTCTGACCCAACAGCTATATATTCCTTTTATCTTCCATTTAAAAGAAATTAACTCAGCAAAACATCTTTTCCAGCAAAGGATCATATGGAGAACCGAGAACCATTATATAGTAAATGGTGTAACAATATCAAGAGACTTGTTGGCAGAGGTCATTGAATTAATACCTTTCTCGAAGATAAAACATCTCGTCATGGATGGATAGGACAGTATCATATAGCTTCTTCAACTCAAATTCCATTACCTAGACAATTAGAGGGGGGGGGGGGGGGGGGGGACAACACATCAATAAACACAAAAGACCAAATCACCTACATCAATAAAACACTAGTTCCTATCCCTATATCCTAGAAAGGTGAAAGAAATTAGGATGGTATTTAGATTCATATTACTACTTTGTGTATATTACCATAAAATGTAGTAGGAACTAAACAGGGAACAATAACAAATGAACAATGACATAACAAATGTTCATAATTGTTGGATTTGACATCTTAAGCAAGATACACACCAAAAAGTAAAAAAAATGGGTTAACCACTTAGTAATGGATAAAATAAGATGGATCCAAAACTGTGGTATAAAGCTAAATCTGGGTCACTGGTATAACATGTCTCAACCAGGTTATGCCGGTTCCTTAATTTCTCTATGAATACAACCAGAACTAGAATTTCAGGATATTCCATTGACTGAGCCTTTAAACAGATTTTGTGTTTCAAGTAGTAATGTACTATTATGATGCTATAGTGGAGTAGCAAGAGCAGACCCTGGGACATTTTTACTCTAATGCATTTTTAGCTTTACAAACATTATAGGATTGGAAACCCTTCATTATTTGGCATCATTCATATGTTCTTATGCTCCTAGATTGATGGTGATTGTGTGTAAACTGAGTTATTATTTATCACGGATTTCTGTAAAAAAAATTCAAGTGAGTATTTATGTGTGGTATAAATTATTTAGTCTGTATTTACAGGAGCAACCATCCCACTTTCCTTTATACAATTATAGAGTTTTCAAGGTCAGGCATTACATGTTGCTACCCTGGATTGATAACTATGATCTTAGCATAGAAAAAATTACTGGATAAAAGAAGTTGGACTGTTAAAGATTTTAAAAGAGAGATACGGGAAAACAAGAACATTATGATATTGTCCCTATATTTATATTAGACACATCTCCAAAAAGTAGCCAATCAAAGCAAGACAAAGCTTATACTGTATCAGTTTTCCAGATAGAATGGAAAATAGAATTATAGCATCAGTTAATAATCCTGCAGGTATGCAAAACCATGAAAAGGGCACTCAATAACTTCTCTGTGCATTGTGCAAGTTAGCTATATATATCTTCAATATAACCCGAAAAGAGCACACAACAACTTATCTTTGCATAGTGAAATATATCTTATATATAGAAAAGAAATACCATTAGGCAATATCTAAGGCAATTATAAATGAATTTACTAAATGGGGTCGCCTACATGTTCAAAGCCATTGGGCTCTATCAGAAATCTAAATTTTCAGGGGAAACAAATCTAGAGAGCAAGGTTTCGCAATAGTTTCAAATAAAATTTAGTAGAACTACATTGGTGATCTATGATGCAGATACGATATGTGTATCGGATACATACATTTATTTTAAAATATGGATACAGTAAGATATATATTTAAAAATTCGTAAAACATGATAAATATATAATTGTAATTTTGCAAATCTAAATTAAAAACATACTTCTTGAACATTACTAAAAATAAAATTATAAATCATTGTCATCATAAATTACTTTTTAGTATTTACATATAGGAACAGTACTATCAATCTCATTCCTTTCTTGAAATCATTCATAAAGAGAACAATCAATTTTCATTTTTGGTTCATTAACGAAAAGTGTTTCTATATTGTACATGCTTACATGTTTCTAGTAGTTGTATTGGACTTTCATTAAATGCTTTAAAAGCTTGGATACTTCACCGACACGTGTATCAATGAAGTATCCAAAGAGTATTGGTATCAGATATGTGAAGCAAATTGAATTATCAGTGCTTCATAGATTTGGATACTTCACCAATACGTATCGGTGAAGTATTCAAGAGTATTGGTATCGGATATGGATACGTGAAACAAATTGAAGTATCCGTGCTCCATAGTTGGTGATCAATGTGATAGAGATTCAACATAGTTTTACATTGGAAGCAAGCTGTCTAATACAGCCCTCCTCAATATTCAGGCTTGGGAAGGCTACATAATGATTTTTTGAAAAAGCACCAACATAGAAAGAGTTAAAAATGCTATAATAATGATAACAGATTACTGATCACATAAATACAAAGTACAAACAAATGCTAAGTCACAGAACAATAGAATACTACTTACTTCAATCTGCCCTTTCTTGGCAACCTTTGACCAATCTTTGGCAGCAACCCCAGTTCTCCACTCAAATTCAATAGTCACCACTGACGGGGCATCCTTAGTATCCTGTATCCAAAAGCAAGCGGAGTAGTCACCAGTCTCAGATGCAGTAAATGCATAATTACCAGAATCCACACGATCTCCAAAGTGATATGTGTGCGCATGAGGCGACGTCACCTGGCAAATACGCACACATACACAATCTCAAAATCAATCCCACAGAGATAACAAACCACAGGACGCCTCAAAACAAATCACAAACGATTACAAAACATTCCAATTTCAGAAACCTTACTCCTCAAAACAAATCACAAACGATTAAGAAACATTGTACAGCTGTCCCATTTAAGATTCAATGCTTTTCACAAGATTCAATTTTCTTCCTTCTATTTTGGAAAGTGCAAGCTTTTTATTTATTTATGGCAAAGTCAAGTGTCTTGGGGGTGTCTACAACCTCGTATTAGCTGCATTGTCTGCAATTTCCCGCAATATCAAGAACGCGATAAAACTGCGACCGCAATTTAAAACCTTGGGAAAGTGCTGCATTTTCATTGTCAAAACAAGGGTTTGGCGGTGATGGAATTTCGAAGTTACCTTGACAATGATCCTGTGGGAATCGGGAAGTGGGTAACCTTCTTGGGGATTAACGATGCTGTACTTTCCCACGCTCATCGCGTTAGTCTTAATGTCCTCTGAAATGCACTTGGTTTGACCCGATTGAAGCTCGAACCGCATCGAATTGGCGACGCTACACATCACTGCAAGGGTGAGAAGTGCGAGGGAACGAACTGAATCGGACATTGCGTGTTCTCAATTTGGGGTAATTTTGGGATCTGAGGGCAGATTAGGGTTTGAACGAGAACGGAAAAGGGAGAAGCAAAACGACAATGGAGAAGAGCCACAGTGAACTCAAAACGGAAAGATGCGAAAAGTAACGACCGGGATTTTGGTTTTGTTATAGTAGCTATGTTGGGAAATAAGATTAAAAGTCTTTTTTTTTTCTTATTGAATTTTTTCATATATTTTTAGTAAAAAAATTCTTTAAAATATTTATACCTTATATTTAAATAGGTCCTAACAGTTTGACGGTATTCCCTGCGACTAGGAGCTTCTATGGTTTAGAATTTAGACAAAAAAAATCTCTAATTAAATATAATTTTCCAACATGAATAATAATATATGCACATTTTTATACTCTTATTTAATTACAAATATTAGACATAATAAGTTTACTAATTTTTGTAATAATTATTTTAAAAATCATTATATATTTTATTAATTAGTTATCTGTATAAAATCTTGTATACTAATAATGCATAACAATAATCGATTATATATAATTAATTATAAAAATAATTTATTTTTTCAGTTATCCTAAACATATTCAAAGTCTTTATTATAGATCCATTATTACATGTGGATATGTCATAATTAACTGAAAATTTAATTGATATAAATTTATGAGTACAGTCATTAAAAAACTAACAAGCAAAATAATAGTAATGTCTAATTTGCTATATTTTAACTTGAATAAAAAGATGAAAATGAAAAAAATAATTCCAATATATTAATGAAAATAACTTAGAACAATAAAAAAATTATTACTCCATAGTTGGACAGCTTTTAGTAATGGGCTCATTGGAAAAAAAAGTAGTAGTGGACTCTTGACTCACTCCTCGAAACAAGGCTTAGGGGTCAATACATAAAATTATTCTATTAAAAATGGAATCTTACAAAGGTTATAAGTCCGGATTTAATTCTTTTAAATTGAGATGAATGTATTTTATAATGACAAAGTAGAGTATGTACTCACATGTACCGATAATAGTTGGCTGAACTAGTAGTAACTTGTTGCTTAACTAAATTTTTTAGAATTATAATTTTGATTTTAGGTATAGAATAAATTATGTTGAGATATATTATGAGTGTTTAAGGTCTCTAGCGAATATTATTTTTGGACGGTGATATTCTATATCAATATTATATTTAACAAAAAGAAAAGAATGTATACTTACATGTAAAAAGATTTTCCAAGATTATTTAATCAAATACGGTCATGCATGATAAATTTATTGGTTTTTATATAATTATTTTAAAAATTACATCTATAATGTATTATAAGTCTAATTATATTAGTTAATAATACAAATTTTTTTAAAGTAACATTTAATAAAAATTAAACACTTTTTTTTATTTCTTTCGACAATATCATCTATATTCTTTATGAAAGTTGAACCTAAATGTTATTTACCATTTTTTTTTCTTTTTTATATCATCAACTTTGGTATTTTATCTGTAGACAATTTTTCATATTTAAGAAAAGTTTCAAATCTTGGTTTATTAATCGGTAGAATAGTTGCTATTAAAATTGGAATGTAGAAATTTTTTTTTCAATAAAAAGAAAATAGTGATTGCTTATGTATTTCATAAAATATTGAATACATATATTTTTATAGTTATGTTTGTAATTTATATATCATGCGTCATTTATTTAAAAGAGTCAAATCCATTAATTTTAGTATAATGTTAGAAGAAATAGATTTAAAAACTAATAGTCAAATGATTATTGTTCGTAAAAAAATGTAAAAAAAAGGACTTTTTATAAAATACATGGAATTGAAAAATTGATTAAATTTTACGAATATGGTATTTATTTTAATTAAAAATATACTGATTTTGTAAAGAAGAAAATACTTAGCTTGTGTGTGTTTTGTCCAAAAAAACAAACTTGTGTTTTTTTGGTTTCATTACTTAAAACCACATAATTGATCATGATTATTTTTATGTTTTCATTTTCTGTTTCCAGTTTTTAATTAAAAAAATATCTTGTTTTTAATCTGTTTTCTGTTTCTAAAGATTTCTAAATTATTTTTTTTTATTTTCTCTATTTCTTATACAAATTTTTGAAAATAGAAAACAGGTTGAAGATCTCAAGTAAGGAAACAGATAAAAAAAAATAAACATTTTTTTATTGAAAAGTTAAAATAAAAATAAATTAAAATAGGAAATAAATCTTAAAATTCACAAATACATTTTTTTTTTAAAATGCAGTATTATTTTTTTATATGCTGTATAATGGTCATACTAACCTTTGATATGCATACTATTCTAATATATATATATATATATATATATATATATATATATATATATATATATCTTCACTTGTTAATTGTTAATGTTCAAAGCTTGTTCTTGACTAAATTAATATATTTCCATGAAATTCTATATATTATATGGAAATTGGTATTATAGCATCAATAGAGAGTTAGACTACTTGATGAAATCTCATAAGTTGAAACTGTTAGGTATATTTGTTATAAGTGACTCATGTGATTTGAACAAGTCAAATATAAGAAGGGTTAAAAGATAATTTTATTTATTAGTGACTTAATTAGTGCGAGGTTGTTGAGGAAGCAGTTATAAAAGTTGTTAAGGGACCATATAGTAACTTGCTTCATGAAAACAATTATAAAGGACTAGGGTAAAACCCTATCCGTTAAGAAAAGGTTATGAGTTTTTGCTAAGAGAGACCTAGAACAAGAGGGTGAAGAGATTGAGAAAAAACTATTCTGCGTTAAAAGTTCTTAGTCGGTAATTTAATGTCAAAAGTCATTTTGCAGAAAGGGTTCTCAGTCAAGACTTGTTGTTATTAAGACTTGTTGTCATCAACCAAGGACAAAGGTTAATGTCCTCATCGTTGCTTACAAAATGTGAAACTCATGAATTCTTAAAGATCATATTTATGTTATTGATGTGATTGTTATTGAGCATCAAATTACATTAATGTTTATATGATTTATTCATATTATTGATGTGACTAATATTTACATATTTATTCATGTTATTTATGTGACTAATGTTTACATGTGGTATCATAGCATGGTTTAAGAATTTATGATTTTCCATGTTACTGTTTATCAATCAATCGATCTTGAATTTTAAGATTATTGTTGAGTGGTGGATCGATTTTCTTGGAGACGTGATGAAATGAAATCAATTTGAAATTCTTAAAAAGAAATTTGTTTTTCTATTTCCATCAATCTATTCTATGGTTTTCGAAACGTAAATGTCAAAACCTTTAATTGAAGGCATTCGTCGTGGGTTCTTTATTTGCAATATAATAATATATATCTATAGAAATGCAGAATTCTTTAAGGGTTTCAAATTGATTTTATTTCATCACATCTCCAAGTAAATCAATCCACCAGTCAACAATAATTTTAAAATTTCAACATCGATCGATTGATAAACAATAACATGGAAAATCATAAATTCTTAAACCATGCTCTGATACCACATGTAAACATTAGTCACATCAATAACAGGAATAAACATGTAAATATTAGTCACATCAAACATTAATGTAATTTGATGCTCAATAACGGTCACATCAATAACATGAATATGATATTTAAGAATTAATGAGTTTCACATTATGTAAGCAATGATGAGGACACTAACCTTTGTCCATGTTTGATGATAGCAAGTCTTAATAACAGGAAGTCTTGACTGAGAACCCTTTATGCAAAATGGCTTTTGACAGCAAACTACCGACTAAGAACTCTTAATGCAGAATAATTGACAAAGCTTGTGATATTTATCTTCAATTGCTAAAACTAATGCATATGAATTTAATGCCTTTTATATAATCTTAATATATATATATATATATATATAGTTCTATTTTTATGAACAAGAATGTCTAGCAGGTTAATCTTGGATCAATAACTCTCTCTTAGGTATCTATGGAAGAAATACCCAGAACTAAGCAGATCACCGTGCACTTTGATACTGATGCGGCGTTTAGCCAATGGGCGTGATGTGTGTGCACAGTGACAACATATAAGAGACTCGAGAGAGAATGAATATACCTGTGAGCGTACCTTTTATTTATAAGGGTGTTACCTCTAGGTTAATTGCTGCCATCTTGTGATTAGATAAGATATAACCTCTTGATTAGATAAGATATACTCCCTGATTGTTGGGATTAGGATATCTGTCTGTTGGGATCTCCTTCGACGGCCGTTATGCAAGTTGTTGCACGTTGTTGAGATTTCCTCAGTTATTGTTGAGATTAACGGGCACTTAATGAGACATTTTAATATGCCCATATATTGGATTCGTAACAGTTGCGCCAGCTCGACTGTTGAGGCTTCTCGGCAGCCGGGATGTATTAGTTGATACAATCCCGTCTTCCTGCTCTGACGAGTTCTGATTTGCTTCTTTTCTTGACGTTGATTGATTTATATGAGCGTTCCTAGTAAGGATGGTTGATCCCGATTTTTTGTATATGTCGGGTTATTTCTTTATTTCTACCGTGACTATCCATATCCGAGATCCCCCTAGATTTGTACAATCCTAATCCCCCCGGATTTGGACATTCACAAGGGCCCCACATATCTCGTATCAGGAATGAGAAACGTTTGTCTTTAAGTTGCTTTTACAACTGTCTTATCATTAGCCGTAACACACTGTTGGCATTTTGCTTTTCCCCTTCAATATGTATGTGCATTTAATGCTATGTCGTTTCATACTGCGCGCTAATTATGAAATTTTGAATTGATTGGTCTTTATTGCCCCCAGAGGTGACATTTCGCCCACGTCTGACGGTTATGCGACGTTTTGCATGCATCTAACGGTTACACTTGCAGGCACGCATCTAACGGTTACACTTGTAGGCACGCATATGACGGTTATGAAAATAATAGGAATACCCACAATAATCAAAAGGGGGGTGAATTGGTTAAAACCTTGGTATTTTAAAAACTAATTCAAATCAGAGTTCAGGATCTTTATCACTTTCAAAACCAAGAAATCTTTTTACTCAATCAAATAACTTAGCCCAAGAAATCAATAGATCAAAATAGAACTTGTTGAACAATGAGTATGAATCAAAGAATCAATGACCAATGAACAAGATGAGTAATAAAGAAATATAATCAAAGACACAAGCAATTTATACTGTTTCACTTCACAACAGAAGCTACATCCAGTTTCTTCTAATCAACACTAGATTAGAGTTCCACTATTATAAATTTCTGTTCTTACAAGCTTTTACAAAACCCTCCCTTTATCAACACTATATAAAGAATAGAAATCTAAAACCCTATTAGAAATCTAAGGAGCAAGAACCAGAGAACACTACTCTGTTCTTGAGCTAGAGAACCCTTCTCTAGAACCAAGCAAGAAGAACCCACTTTACAATAGCCAATTACAACAGAAATTTAAAACAAATTCACACACAAAGATTAAGGAGAGAGACAACCTGTGTAAAATATAGGAACACTTCACACTTAACCAAGAGGGGGGGTGAATTGGTTGGGCTTGATAAATTAAAAATTTTCTTAACAAAATCAGAGTTTTCCCTTAGGATCTTTATCACTTTTGAAACCAAGAATCCTTATTCAATCAAATGTTCAGTCCAAGGTATCCAATAGCTCAAAATTGAAATGATAAGCAAAGCAAGACAATCAAGATGGACAGAATATAATCAAGAAAGAAATTAAAATAAAAAAGATTTATACTGGTTCACTTCAAACACTATGAAGCTACATCCTGTTTTCTTCCACTGAACACTAGAATGGAGTTCCACTATTGCAATTTTCTGTTCTTACAAGTAATTACAAAGTCTCTCTTTATCAACCCTAGATAAAGTTCAGAAATCTAAAACACTATTAGATTCTTAGAGACAACCCCACTGAGAACACTACTTAACACAACCTCTATAGAAATCCTATCTCTAGTTTACATGCAAGAAACCCAATCACAATAGACAAAGAGTTACATCCAAAATCAAAACGAAAATTATAGAAAGATTAAGGAGATAAACAACCTGATGATCTAATGATTAACAATGCATATGATGGATTTACACAGGTTGAATTAGCAAATTAAATCAGCTTCCCTTAATCTTGAATGAAATCTTGCTCAAGATTGACTCACAAACTCATGATCAATGTTGTAGCAGAGCAAGCATGTAAAAACACTTTGAAAACACTTAGAAAGGCTCTTAGAACTGTTTTGGTTCAATGGGTATCAGTATATAACGTTCTATAATCAAGCAAAGTGATTTCCTATTTATAACAGAAAAACGTACAAAAATAATCGATTAAGACGCGCCAAATAATCAATTGTTTTGCTTACGTAATCGATTATTCCAAGACTGTAATCGATTAAAATGCTCATAAGCTTTTCTGGAATTTCTATAACAGAGCAAATAATCGATTATCCCATCTTGTAATCGATTAAGACAGAAGATCCATGTTTCTCAAAATACACTAAGTAATCGATTACTGGATATGGTAATCGATTAAAGCAGGAGCCATAGCCTTTCTGATTATACTGTGTAATCGATTACTAATCTAGGTAATCGATTATTTAGTACAGAACTTAGAATTTAAACACAACAAGTAATCGATTACAACCTATGGTAATCGATTAAAGCAGGGAGTGGCTATTTTCAGATAAGCCTATGTAATCGATTACAGTAAACTGGTAATCAATTATCCTAGCAGTTCTTAAAATACATATTAAAGCATGTAATCGGTTACTCCTCATAGGTAATCAATTAAAAACAATCAACAAGGCAGTTTCTAAAAACCAAAGGTAAAATAATCGATTAATACGATATGTAATCGATTATAATGTTCATGAAAGCTTTTCCAGAATAAGTGAAGAACAAAATAATCGATTAATATGATTTTGTAATTGATTAACACAGCAAGAAAACCATTTTTCCAAAAACCTTTGAAACAAGTTTGAAACTTAACCATTTTATGAAAGCCTTGTGATTTTTATTAAACCATTTTAAGTTATTTGTGAATTATAATGAATGCAATGCTTTGGGATCATCAGAATTGCTTTTCTCTTACATTTTTATCCCAATTAATCTCCAAGTTGTCCTTTGCATGTTTGAAAGCTCAAAACTTGAAACTTGAATCAATCTTTGCTTATGCTTCAAGCAGCTCCCCCTGAATTCAACAACCTGATGATCCAATGAATGTTATGCACATGAATTACCAAATCAGGTTGAGAAGCAAACTAAATCAGAACATGCTTTTCCTTAACCTTGAAAAGAATCTTGCTCAAGAATCATTCAAAGACCCATTGATGTTTTGAATGAAGCAAGAAGTAAAAACACTGAGAAAATCACTTAGAAATGCTTAGAAGGCTTGTGTATATGTTAGCGATTTAATACGCTCGCACCACGACAAGTGCACCGATCGTTTCAAGTAATAAAATAGGTAAGTGAGTATCGTTCTCCACAGGGATTGGGGTGAAATTCACAGTAATAAAGAATCAATGTGATTGAAAGTAAAACAGAAAATGTTGAAAGAAGTTGTTGTTGATTGATTGGTTGTTGAGTAAAAACAGAAATTAAATAAACAGGAAATTAAATCAAGAAGTTACCAATGGAAGAGCAATTGTGGTCAGGCACAATCCCTTTTGATTCCTACCTCCTTCACTTGACTGGTTTATTAGTTTAATTTACACAAATGATAAATCTCTCCTAATATCGTAAATACTAAATTATTAGCGACTTATCCCTTTAATTTGATCGAGAATCCTAATCCCTTAGCAATCCTGTCATACTAAGCAATTAGAGAATATATCATAAGGGTTTCTTATTATGATTGTTCAGAAAATAAGTCTTTTCTAGATTAGTTAATCCCTAATCCCATAGTGAATTAACCCTTTAACCTGAATCGAAAACCTAATTCCTTAGTGAAATCTATCAGTTTAAGCATTTAAAAGACCATATCATAATTTGTGCAGCCACGCATCCCTATCCCTAGGTGATGAACAACTGTTACTCTAAACAGGTTAGAAATTAGAACCCCAACGTCCCCATTGTGAATCCTAACCCTCAATACTTAATTGAAGTGATCAATTCCAAATAAGAATAGAAAATAAGAATAGAATAGAATAAAACAATCAAAACATTATTATTCAATACCAGTTAAATTACAGAGGAGTTCTCATCAATTCATGGCCTTCCCACAATACAAGATTTAGCCTGTCATAGGCCTCAAGAAAATCAAAGCTGTTGAATAATACATGACTGTGCTGAAACCCTAACCTTGATTCTTGATTTCCAGAGGTTTAGGATGATGGAATGTGGTTTTTAGATGAATAATGGATTCCTCCTTCAGTCCTCAGAGGCTTTGTATTTATAGAATGGTTTAATTACAGTAACTGAGCCTAAAACTGTACCAAACTTCGAAACAGATAATTTAAATAAGGAAACAGGATCTTTTCCACGCGACCCGCGCGAAATCCGGCGCTAACCGCGAGGTCTGTTCGAAAGCATGGCACTGATCGCGTGGTTCTCCACGCTAACCGCGTGGAGTATTCGAGCTGAATGGTCTGATGCTGAGCTTGTGGCGGTGATCACGTGGACTTGGCGCGATCCGCGTGGGTTCTTCGAGGGAAAATGCTTGGCTTCGTGTCCCTGGTGCTGATGGCACGGTGCTTGCGGCCTTCTCACGCTAATAGCGTGAACTCCCACGCTGCTCGCGTGGGATCTTCGAAACAATGGCCTTCAATTCTTCACCTGGCGCTGGTGGCGCGGATTCCCGCGCGATGCGCGTGGAACTTTGAACTGACTTTTCTTCTTTCTTTTGCCTTGAACTTCCTCTTTTTAACCTGAAATTGCTCAAATGTATTGAAATGAGATTTAAAACAATAACATAATAAACTTAACTAACTCTAATCTATTTTCCTAATTATTTAACTAAATTATAACCTAAAACTAAGATGTGTTTGCAACACATCAAACAATTCCCAGATTTGAAAGTTGTTGTCCCCAGTAACAGAAAGAATTCAATACTACGCAAGAATCAATAATCAAACACAAACCACAGGTTACAATCCTAGAATCATCATGCTATGTATGATCAAATTCACATCAAAGCTTCCATGGCACTTTCAATGCTGTCAATTCATGAGAGTTACTTGAGTATTCCTCACAAAAGTTGTGTTTAATCCACTCATTCACTCAAGTGTATAAGGTTATGATGACTCTCTTACTCAACAATGTCACAACACTACCATAAGCTTGAAAATATTCTCAACAGTTGCAAATACGACTTGATCAAAAGGTCTTTTCGGCTTGTAACGTGGCTGGGCTAAGGGTAGGAAATTCTTTGGATAAGTAGCTTAATGAGAGGCTAGATCCAGTCCCTTAAGTCCATTCCTTGTGATCTTCCATGCTCTTTGTCATTCTTTTTTCAAAACCTGGTACTTTATTCAACCATTTATTCTAAAGTAAAACAGAGCAATACACTTCTTTTTGAATTTTATTATTATTATTATTATTATTATTATTATTATTATTATTTTTTAAAAACAATCAAAACATAAACAAACTCTAAGATTACTGCAACTTCTCAAATTCCAGCTGATAGACTTATTGTTTTCCAACTTGGCTTGTGCTTGTTTATTCTTGTTTTTCACAACCAATTGGATTCACTTGTGCTCCTTTCATACCTTGATGGAAAATTCCCTGGTTTTTCTGCTGTCATGGACTCATATCAAACTTTTTCTAGCCTCAGGGAGTTGGTCAAAGGAATAAAGCTCTGATTTGGGTATTTTGAAATGAAAGGCTTAGGCTCAAATGAGGTACAAATGGAAAAATAATTGAAGGTTAGTCAATTTGGCCCTAGTTTCAGAAGAAAAATCTGCCTTAATCATATCAAGTCACACCTGCATCCAGAGAAATAATTCAAGTTCTAGAGTACAATGAAATTGGAGTTTCTCGGAAAGAAAACATTACTGCTGTTTGGCTCAAATCCTCACAGGTGTTAGTACTCAAGTCAATCTCAGCTGACTGCATTTCAAGCGTCATTTCAACTTCAACATGCATTTCTCATACCAACAATCAAATTCCATTCATGCAACATGCAATTCATGCTATGTCTCATTTCATCAAGCTTTTATCAAAGAAATCCTATCCATCACTGTATCCATTCACTTTTGATTCTGAAAAATTTGATGTGCTGCTTATTTTTGAAAAATTTTGGAAAAATTCTGTTAGATGTCACTTGTTCTTTGATTGTGATTTGCGAAATAATGCGTAACGACCATTCCCAGATTTATAAGTTGTTGTCCCCAGCAACCACAAATAAGGTCACGATGCTTTGGAAAATTTGGAGCATTATTTGGAAATCGCATTCAAGTCAAACATTGATCTAAACAGTTTTTATTTGCAAGGTATAAATCATAAACTGTACCATAAAAATGTGCAGAACTGTAAAATGTGCATAATGCAATGTCTAATGCAGAATCATAAACCAAACAAAACATAAAAACCAGAAACAATAAAAATAAAACAGAAACTGAAAATATGTCCTGATCACTCCTCTCCCTCTCCTCTCTCTACAATAACTGCAGCATCTGTGGATGTATGCTCATGAGTGGATGGCTCTGTAGCTGCTACATCTGAGGGAACATGATTAGTCTCTGTGGCTGGAGGTGCAGTAGTGGATGTAAGAGGATCTGCTGGTGCTGTTGGGGAAATCCGGTACTCTGCTGAAGGAATGCCAAGATGTCTGCATATGGCTCCTAGCATGTTGGTCTGCTGAGCTAGCTGGGTCCGGACGAACTCCTGGAAAGCCATATATGAAGGAGAATCCGTGTAGAGCGGCTCATGTCCAGGAGTGGTAGAAGAAGATGGAGCTGAAACCGGTGGTGCTGGTGGTGCATCTGCTGGCGGCTCGACTGGCTGTGGCTCCTCTGGTGCAGGTAAGTCGCTGGGGCTGCGGGCTGCTAACTCCTCAGGTTTGAGCTTTGAAGCTCGAAGAACTTGCTCATTAGCCGCTGACTCCATGGCGTCCAAATAAGTCTTGTGGCTCATAAGCGAGGAGATCGGGACGTCCATGGGTTCGTCATCTGCAATTTCTACCCCCGCCTGGCGGCATAAATGTAGAATAAGGGAGGGGTGTGCCAGCCAGGACTTGCTGCTAGCGTCCTGTATCATGTGAAGAATCCTGTTAGAGAGAAGGTTAGAGATAAGGAGGTTACCATCACCTCGAAGGGTATAAAGCAGGATGGCCCTCTCGACATTCACATCAGTCATATTAGTAGAAGGTATGACTGTGTGATTAATAAATTGGTGCCAAAAAGCGGCATCCCCAATCAAATCATGCTTCCGCATCTTCTTTGGGATATAGTCCAGCCCGGGTTTAGGCTTCCAAGTAGTGTATAAACTTATGATAGCCCTTCTGATAGTGGTGGCCAGCTGAGGAACTTCATCCCTATACATTTTGGTCAATGCGTCTGGCTGCATGCAGAAGAATAAATCATGGAATTCGCTGCCCTCAAATGGATCGTACTGAGTGTCCAATAACTGTTCTATGGCTTTCTCATCAAAAGATACCTGGACACCTCGGACCCAAGACATCCTGCTGCTGGCTACTGTGTCTGGATCAACATTTGCCAAAAACTCCTTCAAGATCATGCTGGACTAGGCTCTGGGAAGGTGACAAGGCGCTGCCACTAACGTCTGAGTATGACCTCTCTGACTGGGTTCCCCTCTGGAAGCGTGTCCCAAAGGATTTTCTTCTCTAATATAATTTTCTTTGGGAGGTACTAGGAGTCGAACCTTTCCTGGCACTCAGCTGTTCTAAACCGGGCTTCATCATAATCATTCACTCTGGCCCTTTTGCTTCCTCCAGCTGTGGTGGCCTTCTTTTTGCCCTTGGCTACCTGTTTACCCTGAAACTCAGAAAAGAATCCAAATATATATGCAGGGTTAAGCAAGTGTAATTCCCAGATTGTTTCCTTCATCACTCATTGTAATAGTGAGAACAATTATGCAATCAATCTACATATGTTAAATGGCAACGGTGCATTGCTTTTGGTTTATTTACATTCCAATTTAAATGTCATGCTCACAATTCCCAGATTTGCTGTTGTCATTGGTTCAGATCAATCACAGTTATCTCAGGGTATTGTGCCTCAGTGGGTAATGTTTATTAAATTCAAGGCACAATGTAGGTTGTAATTTCCAGACAGATTTGCAAGCATTTGGAGTCAAAACGATCAACATATAACAATGTATGCATGATTCTCAGAAAATTCAATTCACAGAATAGCTTTCCACAACTCAATCAAAACAGACAATTCAAGGTTTGCTATCCTAGCAGCCATGCTTTTCAAAATAAAGACCTATCTTAATATCAAGAGGCAAGTATTTGATCCACACATATTTCAAATAGCAAAGGGAATTTATCAAATCACTTTAACTTGCCTTGAGTTTATTCAACTTCAGACCAAATACCATTCACAAAATTCCCAGATTTAATACATGACTGTACCCACACAGTAACAACTAGTCAATTCAGTAATTCAACAACACATGGGTTATGGCACAGTGTAGTTGGGGCAATTCAATTTATCTACCAGTAAAGCATGGGTTCACCATCCCCAGATTTAAGTGTCTTACTTACACTTAACCAAATATCATTCAATTAACAGATTAAAACATGAAGCATGAATTCAATGTGCAACATATTTGAGTTCATTCAAATTGCTAATCATTATCAGACCAAGTAACCACTCAAAAAGCTGTCAAGACCACTATGTATATGTCATTGCACCTTCCAACAACAATTCAAATATCATGAAGTCAATCATATAGCAACTCATTATAATGCATTCAGTCAAGCCAATGGACATGCTGGGTACCTAAATTTTCCCAAATTTACTTCAATTTCCCATTCAGGCATTTAATCAAACATCTTATGGGCATTATTGTAACAATTCACTAAGCTTTCTACTAGCAATCAAAGGTCTTCCCAAAACATCATCAATTCATAATCCATTAACATTCAAAGTAAAAACAATAAAAGAATCACTATTGGACTAAAACAATTGGTTGTCTACCCTAATGTTTGGCTAAGAAACTCATCAAAAGTCAGTGCAACGGGTTAGGCGACCATACTCAAGCATTTAGTGGCTTTTGTAAATACCACCACTACCATTTTAGTTTAGAAACATACCTTATCTCCAACCATGGAATGAATGCAAAGCTTGTGAAGAATGAGACTCAAAGGGAATGCGCAAGAGAGTGAGGTTGAGAACAGACGATTAGGGAATCGGGAGGGAAGAGGTATGGCTTTTAAGAGAGAGAATGAAGAGGGAGTGGTTAATGGTGGTTGCTGGGAGTTCGGCGAAAATGGGGGAACAGTTTTGGGACAGGAATGGAGTGAGGCGCGAATGAGGGATTTTAAAAATAAAAACTAATTCCGCAACCTTGCGTGGATCACGTGGCCAATGGCGTGGAACGTGCCATGAAGCACTGGAGGGTCTTTTGTTTCGTCTAATCCGCGCGATTCGCGCGGGATCTCACGTGATCCGCGTGGATAGGTATTGAAAGGATCCTCAGCCTTGAATATTTCGCGCTACCTGCGCCATACTTCACGCGACTAGCGTGGAACCTTCAAATTGAACAGCCAGGGTCGAACAACTGGTGCTGATCGCGCCACTACTCACGCTATTCGCGTGATTTAACGCAGAAACAGGTCAATGAGTCGAGTAACTCGCGCTACTCGCGCGGGAATCACGCTATTCGCGTGAACAAGTCGAGGCTATGGCGCTGGTAGCGCCGTACCTGGCGCGGATCGCGCCATTTTGTGCTGATGGAGCTTGTTAATTCGAATTTCTTGTGCTGACAGCGCGAGATCTCACGCGGTTAGCGTGATTGATCGTGGATATGGCGCGGTTAGCGCGGATCTTGGTGCGATTCGCGCCGCATGTTTTTCAGCTCTTTCCTTGCTTTTTATTTATCTTTTAATTTTATATGACTTAAATAAAATGTTACCTAGCTTAACTATTATGGAAACATGTATAAAAATGGACCTAAGCTATCAAAGTTTGAAATAATTTGAATTCCTAATTACTAATGCATGAACCTAAGTAACTACTATGGAATATGCAAAAGGAAAATACTGCAGAATGCTAAATCTACTGCTAATAATTCTAAACAAGACTTAAAGCACTATGTACATTACCAGTGGCTCGTTTAACGTCTTAAGCTAGATGCTTACTTCAGTTCAAACCTCAGTGGCGTTGAGTGGAACAGAACTTGAATTTCTGTCCACTTCTCCCCCAAAATAATGTTTCAAACGATAACCATTTACCTTGAAAGCTCGATCACTATCCAAAGGTGAGATTGCCACTGTGCCATAAGGATACACTTCTCATACAAGGAATGGTCCAGACCAGCGTGATTTCAACTTACCTGGAAAGAGTCGCAGGTGAGAATTATAGAGCAGCACTTTTTGGCCAGGAACAAACTCCTTTGGACGAATTTGGTTGTCATGCCACTTCTTTGTTTTCTCTTTGTAAATTCTAGCATTCTCATATGCAGCTAACCTGAACTCATCTAATTCATTTAACTGGAGCAACCTCTTTTCATTAGCTTTTGTTATTTCAAAATTTAAAAACTTAGTTGCCCAAATTGCTTTGTGTTCAAGTTCAATAGGGAGATGGCAAGCCTTACCATAGACAAGCTGAAAAGGAGACATACCTATTGGAGTCTTAAATGCAGTCCTGTATGCCCACAAAGCATCATCTAGCTTTTTAGCCCAGTCCTTTCTTGATGTTCCAACAGTTTTCTCAAGTATTCGTTTCAATTCTCTGTTGGAAATCTCTACTTGGCCACTTGTTTGAGGGTGATAAGGGGTTGCCACTTTGTGCTTGACTCCATACTTTGCTAACAAGCTGTCAAATTGCCTGTTGCAAAAGTGAGTTCCTCCATCACTGATGATTGCTCTTGGCACCCCAAATTTGGTGAAGATATTCTTTCTTAGGAATGAGACCACCACCTTGGCATCATTGGTGGGTAAAGCAGCTGCCTTAACCCACTTGGAGACATAATCTACAGCAACCAGGATGTATTGGTTGGAAAATGACTTAGGGAAGGGCCCCATGAAATCAATGCCCCACACATCAAACAGCTCAACTTCTTGGATGTTGTTTAATGGCATCTCATCTCTGCGAGAAACATTTCCTGTCCTTTGACAACTATCACACTGCATCACAAAGTTTTTAGAATCCTTGAATAATGTTGGCCAATAATAGCCACATTGCAGCACTTTGTGTGCAGTCCGATTTGCTCCAAAATGGCCACCATAGTTGGAGGAATGACAATGCCACAGAATATCCGGCACGTCACTTTCAGCTACACATTTGCGGATAACATTGTCAGTGCATTGAAAATATAGGTAAGGGTTATCCCAGAAATACCTTCTCGCATCATGTAAGAATTTCTTTCTCTGCTGCCAATTGAGATCTTCAGGTAAAATTCCAGTAGCTTTGTAGTTGGCCATGCTAGCAAACCATGGGCTGAGTTGCACAGCAAGCACTTGCTCATCAGGGAAAGATTCATTGATTTCCGTCTCTGGTCCATCTTGCAAGTCTTTCTCCTGAATCCTAGACAAGTGGTCTGCAACCTTGTTTTCAACTCCAGCCTTGTCTCTTATTTCCAGATCAAATTCCTGCAACAATAACATCCAACGCAGCAAGCGTGGTTTTGCATCTTGCTTGTGCAGCAGAAATTTAAGAGTTGCATGGTCAGTATAAACAATTACTTTTGATCCTACTAAGTATGATCTAAACATATCAAGGGCATAAACAACAGCTAGCATCTCTTTTTCAGTTGTGGCATAATTTACTTGTGCCTCATTTAGGATTTTACTAGCATAATATATAACATGCAACCATTTTTCTTTCCGCTTTCCTAAAACTGCACCTACTGCATAATCACTAGCATCACACATCAATTCAAAAGGCAAACTCCAATCTGTAGCAATCAAAACAGGTGCAGTGGTGAGTTTGTGCTTCAAGGTGTTGAATGCTTCAAGACAAGCATCATCAAATGTGAATTCAGCTTCTTTCTCTAGCAATTGGCTTAATGGCTTTGAGATCTTAGAGAAATCCTTGATGAATCTTCGGTAAAAACCTGCATGACCTAAGAAGCTGCGAACACCACTCACATTAATAGGAGGAGGCAATTTCTCAATTAATAACAGTTTAGCTCTATCTACCTCTATTCCCATTTCAGATATTTTGTGGCCTAGCATTATACCTTCCTTTACCATGAAATGGCATTTTTCCCAGTTTAAAACTAAATTTGTCTCTTGACATCTTTTTAGAACTTTAACTAAGTTAGCTAGGCAAGAATTAAAACAAGGGCCAAAAACAGAAAAATCATCTATAAATACCTCAAGCCCTCTTTCCACCATGTCAGAGAAAATTGAAAGCATGCATCTCTGGAAGGTTGCAGGTGCATTACACAACCCAAATGGCATTCCCCTATAAGCAAACACTCCAAATGGACACGTAAAGGCTGTCTTTGTTAAAAAATAAGGAACACTCACAATTAACCAAGAGGGGGGGGGGGTGAATTGGTTAACCTTGGGTATTTAAAAAAAACTTTCTTTCAATATCAGAGTTTAAAATTAGAGTTAGAATGCCCTTAGGATCTTTAAAACAAACCCAGAATGATTATCCTTATCCAAGATCAATCCAAGACTTTGTAATACAGCCAAATTAAGTACACAACACAGAATTCACACAAGGATAAACACACAACAAAGAATTCACACAAGAATTGATAAAAACTGCAGAATATAAATCAGGAGACAAGATTTATACTGGTTCACCTCAAAACCTATGAGGCTACATCCAGTTTCTTCTACTCAACACTAGAGTAGAGTTCCACTATTGCATTTCTGTTTCTTACAAACAATTACA